>VWZZ01008057.1:205203-217585 GCA_013399095.1 Psophia crepitans
AGAGCTGTGCCTCTGAAGAAATAGACTTTAATTAGACTTGTACTACGCAGATTAATTTTTAAATTCATCCTAGAGACTGCTTTTCTACTTCTTTTTCATATGGTTCAAAATAAATGGGTAGCATTTAGCAAACAAGAAACAGAGCAGAGCGTGGTGTGGCAACCCCATACATTCACCTTCTGCTACAGGCAGAAGAGGCAGAACCCCGCCTGGCTACAACGCCTCCGGTTTAGTGCACTTTGAGCTGGGTTTTTTTTTATTGAGGAGTTTGTTTTAAAACAAGTGAAGCTTATGCAACCAGGCTGGGTGCGGGCACAGCCCTGCGGCCGGTGGGTCAGCCTCTCAGACACTGAAGGGCATGCTCTCTCTGAAATATCCTAGCCCAGGACTGGCAAGTTAGGAAAATTATTAACTCACCATTTTTCTGATCTTACTGGCTTAAAATCTTTCTGTACTCCAGGGTATGGAAATGCAGGGAGTGCTCAGTGCCTTGGGTGTAAAGCATTCCTGTTTCTTCCCCTTCGTAGGAATGTTGCTCTCCTGGATTCTCAGTGGTCCCCACTGCACAGGACAATTGCCGCACCTCAAACCCTAGCCTGACTAGGTCAAGCCTAGTTGTGAGTCCGTTAAATCTACCGGCCACATGTGGCAAAAGGTGCTTATTCCTGCAAGTTTTCAATATCATGCTGGGCAGAAATGAAAGATCTTCTTATAACGCTTACGCCGAGAGACTTGACTACAGGCAGCACAATCCTCATGAGATCTTGCAGAACCTGCATAAAGGCGCGGCCACGAAGCCGCCAGGGAGGGAAGCCAGGCTTCCTCAGCTAACCAGAACTGCGGTTTTTTAATGTGGTAATGATTGCATTTCCCAAAGCATCCTGTGAAAGCCAAACACAGCTTCTAGACTCCTTCTGCAGACTAACACACCTCTTCGGGCCCTTCAGAATATCAGATCAGAACCCTCAAACAAGCTCAGTTTTGCTTAAGCTTAACTACTCACCTGAAACCGTGCCTGGGACTCAGTCCTCATGTGCTGAGCCACGGTGAGTGTCACCTCAAGCAATTGCTGGAACATAAACTAGATGTATCTTCTACACAGTGTAAGTGCTGCTGGGATTCATCACAGGTGAGCATCAAATTTAATCTCACAAAATTCACACTTCTGCTCACAGTTAAAATTGATTTGTGGGTAAACTCTGTTTTTCTTGCTTTGCCAATGTTATTTGCTAGCCTCCCTCTCCAAGCTTACCTCCATTCTATATAGAGAGCATATTTTTATCCCTTCTTATCCTTAAATTTCCTGGGTTAAGTAGGCAGGGACTTGACTAGCCCAGTTTAAGATTTAAGCTTTACCTAGAGCAGGATCTCCATTCCCCTGATTTACATCACAGCCCTTTTCTGAACCTTCTCCACTTGGCCCATGGAGTGAAGTGAAAGCACTATACCATGAATATCAGTGACTGCGGGGCATGACCCAGAGTTTGTCAGCACAAAGTCCCATCAGCTTCAAAAGGCACCGAATAAAGCTCTGTAACCCTCTAGAACCTCGACCGCTGGACACCAAGACCTCGCCAGTAAAGACAGGAGCAGGTAAGCAGAGTTTGCACCTTCTTATTTGGCAACAGCAAGTTCCCATTTCTCATTCCCCGGTGTTCCAGTCAGGACTCTGCATCTCCCTTCACGTTCCCACGGAACCAGCACCGATTTGCAGGATGCGAAGCAGAAGTGCAGCACTGCTGTGGGAATCGCAGCGCCCAGCGCCGAGCCGGGGTTTGCTTTTCCCAAACCAACAGCATACTGCCCACCAACGCTCGGGTCTGATCCGAGCCCACGCGAATTTCCTGGCAGGACTGTGCAGTGCTAATTAAATACCTAACGGGCTAGCACCACGCTGCCTTTGTGTTCCAATTAAATTGCACCACTTTGTTTTTTAGCGCAGATAAAAGGCACGCTACTTTGGTATTTTGCAAATCGAATGCAAGCAAAGAAACACGTCCCCACTAAGATATGATGAGGGAAAAAATACAGAGGAAATACCATCAGCAAATCCCCAGTGTCAGCAAATGAAAATGCTACTTTAAAGGACAGAATACCTCGACCAACTCAAGCGACACAGGAGCACTGCTGTTTAGCACAGTTTATTGTGATAGAGGCTTTTTCTTGTTCCGCTGCCGAAGACAGATCCTGCTGGAGGGATGCAGCAGGTACAGAACAGGGCCAGAATAAAGCAGGTTGCTTCGCCAGCCTGTTCACTCTCTGCCCTCCACCAAGGCATTTAAAAGAGTAGAGCTTGGTGATTATCGCAGTTAAAGCAGCTGAAGGGATCACTCACTGCCTCTAGGATTGGATCAGGTTAGTTACGATGTCTGGATATCCAGAGCCTTATGGAGTGTTGTTTCCTTCCTTTATAGCTAAGTAATGCTAATTAAAACCTAGCTCACGTTTGGTTTAACATAGCTGATCACTGATTTCATGTGTGCGAAAAAAAATGGGCAGACAGATGAAAAACAGTATGCTTGCTTTTTTTTTTTCTTTTAGGTGCAGCTAAATCTTACTTTGCCAAGAAAAATTATTTTTAAAAATTGCAATGCAATGTCCCAATCATCCCCAGGTTCGAATCCAGCGTGCAAATTGCCATCAAAAACATATGGTAGGAACAGATGGGAGGGAACTTCCTGTGAGCCACAGGAGGGGGTGGAACCTACAGATAAAAAAAAAATAAAATGACTTATTGACAGTTTACACATACAAACCGCCTGAAAAAAAAACCAGACAAAAAAACAGGGAGCGGGCAAGAAGACACCCAGATATAGAGGTGCATGTAGAAGTTACAGCTGCAGCTATCACAAGAGGGCAGACATCTCCAGTGAACTGTGCAGTGAGATCCAGTCACAGGCAGACTGGGATTTGATCCTGCCCAACTCAGAGGGCTCCTGGATTTCACTGTTCTCACTAGAAGCAGAGCACACTCCTACCTGCAGCGCTAGCTTCTACTAAAGCAGCCGACAATAATTCTTACACTAAGATAACCAGCTGCCTCCCACCTTTGTGTTTTCCACCTTAGAGGGCTTTCTCTGGTCCTCAACTTCAGTTGCATAAAAAATTTAAGGCTCATCTTGGCAGATGTATCATCCCTTCTGTTGGCTAATACTGTAAAACCTGTAAAAGCACGAGATTGCAGATCCATTAGTCCAAAACTGGTCACAGAACAAACTAAATTATGCAAGACCTCTGGCAAGCCCCTCCGTGCTCCAGACAGAACAAGTGCCAGATCTCAAGGACACGGTTTAGGACCGCTGCTGACTCTCCAGTTTTAGAATGATCTCAGGGAGCAGGAAAGAGTGAAAACTGATGTAAGGATAAAGAAGGTGACTTACCCAAGTGCTAGAGTTGGGAATCAACACAAGATTCCCTTATATCCCTTATGTCTAGTCATTGAGTTATACTGCCTCCGATTCATTTACTTGCACACCGAAATTCGCAACACACCACTGATCCGAGGACCGACATGTTCCTTAACAACAACTGCATCTCCTACATAGGTAAAGATATGCGCATGACAGACTCCCTCCACCCATCTCATCACAAAGGCTTAAGATCTTCTACTCAGGAGTCTTTCCATGCCTTGTCTCTCCATTTTGGCAGCTCTCATCCAAGAGAGCATTACATCACCTGGCTGGATCCTTCAGCCATCAGTATGGGAGCAAGCATCCCATGGATCTGAAAGCCTGCAATACCTCTTAGCAGTGCCTCTGAATACGCAGCCTGTTCCCTCAGACTAAAATTAATAGCCTTATTGGCAGGATGACTCAGAGAGCTGTAGTTAGGCTTGTCTCGTCTCCCTGCATTTGCAATGAGATTTCCCTGATTTATTTTATCTGCAGTAATTAAGGCAGCCTTCTCCCTCACTACCACTACACTGCGAGATTTAAAAATAACACAAGAAACAGCAGTAGGCTAGACGAACGAATCAGCAAGAAAATTGCTCTGGGCAGTTAAAATTTCACCTTAATACACATCGAGCAATTTCTGCTGCTTCGGAGCCCTCCTTGCCTGTAAGACAGCACAGCAGAGCTCACTGTGCTGGGACAAGGAGGCTGGCTGGAGCCCAACCCTACAAGTGGAACGAGCAGCCCTGCTTTTATTTTGGGGCAGCAGCCCTGAGCATCCTGTTAAACAGGGCTGCAGTGCTCGGCAATACCGAAGACTGAGCCCTTCATGCAACAATTGCAATATCAACAAGAAAACTTCAGGGTGTCTTCCAAAGAGAGACACTCAGAGGTTGTAATTTCTGCCTTTACAAGAGTTTTGTCCTTGTAGAGGAAGAGTCACTCCCTTTCCTCTGGGGCAACTTGATGCTGGGAAAGCAGAGCTGCTGCTGCTGCTGCTGCCACTGTTTTGCTCAGTGCTTTGGGGAAAATCCCTTTCTCATCTTTGCAGCCCTGCTTGGAATACAGACCGCAGCACCAGCGTGCCCAGGCTGCTTGTCCCCCCTGCAGACGCACCCATTCCGAACAAGGCTGTGCAGGTGCAGCTTCCATGGGACCTGGCAGGGACCGGCCGCAGCTCGCCCCAGCCCTGGGACAAAAGGGTGCAGGCAGCTCCCCTGCCCGCACTGCTCAGAACCACTGAGGGCAGGGAGAACAGGGCAAGATCCCCAACCACAGCGTACTGCAACTGGGCGAAATTTCACACCGCGTTTCCCATCCCAGCAGGAATTTTAACCCTTCACGTTGTTTCCGGGCCATACGCAATCCAGAGGTGGGCTCAGAGCCCCAAGGCTATAAATATACTACAGACGTTCAGCGGCACAGAAGCTCGGCAAAGCTCTGCCAGGCTGGATCCCACAGGAAGAACAAGCATGGTTCCACCTAGTTTGCCTTGGAGACAGGCTCAGGGTTTGGTTCCCTCAGAGCCTTTTCCCCATTAATTCCTGCTTTCTGCTGCTTTCTTCAACTCTAAAAACTCTTTCAGGCACTTAACAACTCAGCTAATTATGGGAAGGAACCACGCCGCAATCTCTTGTGCTAATGAAGGATTCTGTCATTTTCTGGAACTCTGCTGTGAACGCTGCAGCATCCGCTCCCTGTCTAGTACAACAGAAAATCTCCCTGGGTAAGAACGCACTGAAACACACAGTTGCTTAATGCTGCTAGTCAAGGTCAGGCAGACTGTAATAAAAATATAATCACCAGGAACTAAACAATAAGTACGAAATGGAATGCTCTAGACTCGCAAATAACATTGCCTCTCAGACTCCGCTGCCTGATCTTTCATATCCCAGAATAAACCACATTCAGTTCTCCAAGGGAAAGCAGCACTTCGAGTCCTTGCCTTAATTTTCATATTGACTTCACAGATATATCCAAAGTGTCTCCAGGAAAGAAATGATTTATAAGGTTCATTACAAACTCCTCCACCCTGCGGAGCTGATCCGTCACCGCTCTGCAGCTTGTGCTGCCATTTACACCACAGCAATGTGCCGTTCTCCTAATTCAGCTCCCATTTACTCCCTCCCTACAGGACTGAACGGCTTTGTGGAGTGGAAGGAGAGCGGCGAGTGCCTCCAGACACAGCCCTCTTCCCCTCAGCAGGTTATGATTTTTAACAACCCTCTGACTCACCATGCTCCCTTAGAAGCTGCACATCCTATTTATGTGACAGATGTGGCTGCAAGCCTGCGTGCAGCAGCTCAGAGGAAAAGAGACAACTTCACACCGTTTCAGCTTGTCCTGACTCAGCACCAAGCGCTTTTTGCTCCATTTATTGTGCGGAGCACTGAAGTGCAGTTTTAAGTAGTGGATTAGCTACATGGGCCATCGGTTCTCTTGCTTCAAGGCAGAGCTGTCAGGAAGGAAATGCCCACCTAAATAAAATTATAGAGAAAATTACGTTCAGTGCCTGGAGGTCCGTTTGTCTCCAAAACAGAAGCAGCCAGTCGGGTGCACAAGCGGAGTTTGACCCTGGCTTGATCATTCCTCTGTGGCCAGAAGGGTTATTTCCATCCACGCATGGGGCCATCCCAGGATTCAAAGCCCTCGCTTTTTACTCTAAACACTCGCGGCATCCATACAGCAGAAAGCAATCGGGAACTAAAATAGGAACTGGATAATAAATAGCTATCTGAGTGAAATTATTTCAATAAAAGGGTTCATAACAAAGAGCTCTGGGATGTATTTCATTAGTCATCAACTAAATATGGATTAAAGTAGTGGCAAACTAAAAGATGCCCAGTATGTCATCAAGCAATCTCACAGGCTGATAGAGAATTATTATTATCCTTTCATTACAGTAATTAGTTTGATACAGAGAATAATTCACTATCTGCACATGTATCACAACTGGGGAAGATAAGTGCCAGCCTTTCCTCTTCCTCCTCTTTTCTTTTGCTCTACAGGTATCTTTGCTTGTTAATTTAGAGATTAAAAAGTCCAAAATTATCATGATACAAGGAAGCGCTTTGTACAGAAAACTCTTTGATTTGCAGTACGTGTCTCAGACGATTTGCCATCTTTCAGAAACACAGATTCAGCTCCAACACCTTCCAACCACCGAAGCTGTTGCCTCTGGCAGCTTCCCCATCCCTACCACGGCAGCAGAACCCAGAGAACAGCAAGAGTTCGGTCATGGGAGTACCCAGAACACAGGAATTACGGCCAGCAGAGACGGAGAGGGGGTGCAGGGGATACAGGTGCTTAAAGACTCAGACTGTGTTTTCAGTGAAACAACACTAATATACCTTGGTCACTTCTAGTTTATCGCTTTTCAGCACAAAATTGTGCTCTGCTGGTAGGAACTGATGGAAGATCCTTGTGTTCAGTGGAGCTCTGCTGTCGAAACCAGTCAAAGAAAAAACCCTTGTCTATATTTAGCCACTACGAGATGCAAAAGCAGCAGGTGAGGCAGCCAGGAGATTTCTACCCAGCCATCTGCAAAGCATCATACAATTTTTATAACATCGATCCAAGGCTCCAAGTCCCCTTTAGTACCCTTCCCCCAAGCTTGCTAAATTCTTCCAGGTTTTACGGTGTTTTTCACTTGTACGCTCCAAAAGCACAAACGCTTTCCATGAGAGTTGTGTCACACGGATTAACATTTCCTTAGATCACTAATGATGAAGGGAAGCATGGCCCCAAACTCAAGGGAACAACAGCCTCGAGTCTTTATTTCAAATTCCCATTACAAATCTTCAATCAGTTCCCTGGAATCTTTTTCTTCCTCCCAACCCTGCCGGATAGCGGGAGTTAGCCCACTTACTGAAAAACATGCCACTGTGGCTTGCGCAACCCTGAAACCTCAGATGGCAGCGTTACTCTTCGTGTGCACGGGGAAGAGCGATCGAGCCATGAACTGAACTGCTGCAAAGCGCAGCAGGCACACAGGGCTCTGAAAAGGTGTTAAATCAAAGGAATTTTGGGGCCAGATCTTGAGATCTAGATACCTTTCGAACCCCAAAAGGCATCTGAAGGCACTCTGCACTTTTAAGAGAGGCTTTAGGAAAGGCGGATGGGTAATAAACAAGTAACTCCCCACTGCTGGTGTTGTGGGGTTCACTGAGCGAGGCTTTAAATAAGAATTAAACACTAGCCAGAAATTAATGGTTGGTATGTAGAGCTTAGGATCACGCCTGTATGACTTTATCCAAATGCAATGTTAGCGTTAATTGGCAGAACGACATTGACTTTAACTGTACAGTGCCAATTAACTCTAGCTGATGTCCTGGCACCCACATGCTGGGATCCAGGCAGATGAAAGAAATAAGAATTAGGGCTGTCTGATCTGCATCTGCAAATATGCCTTTCGGATTAAGACTCTGGACATGTAAGATGGAGGTTCATGGGGCAAAGTGACATTGAAGTCATTAAAAGGAAAGATTTCTGTCTCCAATTTAGACTCATGCATTTGAAAAATTGCCTTGTTTATATTTGGGACTAAAGTAAATTAAAGGATAAAGATATCCATGGCATTTTGTTGCATTTTTTTCTCCAGCCAAACGAAATTAAGCCTAAAAGTCCTATTTATTTACAGTATATGCTTATCTACAATATCTATTTATTATAACAACTACATCAGGGCTTATAGAGCCACAAATCTAGTGCATTATTAAAGCCTACAGGTTTGCAGCTTCTGTAAGTAAATACCGTACCGGCACATACTGCAGGGACATTCGTTTGGGTTGTCACCAGGCTTTGAAACTCGAAGGAGCGCTATGCATTGGCAGGCCTCGCAGAAGCTGCTGAGAGGGGAAGGCTGTAAAACATGACACAGAAGATAGATCTCCGGCAGCACAACCTATGGGATACTGGTTCATGGGATATTCTGGGAGGTGAGTATCAGATCATCTCAGAGGCTACTAAAAGGCTGTTCAGGATGTACTGGAAACAGAAGAAACTCACCCAAAATCATAGAATCCCAGACTGGTTTGGGTTGGAAGGGACCACAAGGATCATCCAGTCCCACCGCCTGCCATGGGCAGGGACACCCCCCACCAGCCCAGGCTGCCCAAAGCCCCATCCAACCTGGCCTTGGGCACTGCCAGGGAGCCAGGGGCAGCCACAGCTTCTCAGGGCACCCTGTGCCAGGGCCTCAGCACCCTCCCAGGGAAGGATTTCTTCTTAATGTCCAATCTAAATCCCCCCTCTGTTAGTTTATACCCATCCCCCTTGCCCTGTCACTGCACTCCCTGATAACCAGCCCCTCGCCAGCTTTCCTGTAGGGCCCCTTTAGGTACTAGAAGGCCGTGATTAGGTCTCCCCGCAGCCTTCTCTGCTCCAGGCTGGACAAGCCCAGCTCCCTCAGCCTGGCTCCAGAGCAGAGGGGCTCCAGCCCTCGCACCATCTCCGGGGCCTCCTCTGGACTCGCTCCAGCAGCTCCGTGTCCTTCCCATCCTGGGGCCCCCCGAGCTGGAGGCAGCACTGCAGGGGGGGTCTCAGCAGAGCGGGGCAGAGGGGCACAATCCCCTCCCTGGCCCTGCTGGCCGCACTGTTTGTGCTGCAGCCCAGGACACGGGGGGCTTTCTGGGCTGCCAGCGCACACTGCCGGCTCATGGGGAGCTTCTCATCAACTGGCACCCCCAAGTCCTTCTCCTTAGGGCTGCTCTCCATCCATCTTTCGCCCAGCCTGGAGTCATGCTTGGGACTGCATCAGCCACAGAGTAAAATCCCGTGCTGCAGGACGCTGGGCAGTCACAGGGAAAGGCAAGCGCTGGGGTCAGGTACATTCCAGAACAACCAGTTGAAGGAGAAAGTACTGCTGCGCTCAGAATGCGCTCAGAGGGGGGAATGGAACATCTGAGACAAAAAAGGATTTAAATACTAAAAGCTCACTGAATTTCCTTTAGATTACTTCCAAATTTCTAGCCTAATGATTTATAGCCTAGGCAAGCTGAAGGCTGAACAAAGCGCAAACTTCTGCTTGCACCAATAGCCAACGTTTCTATCTACCTCGCACAGTACAACCAGAGATGATCCTCAGCTATGCGCACGCCACATGAAACATGCCCCATTACAAATGTTAATGTATTTTCTTAGCCATTTACCTTTTAAATAAAGCTGTTACACAGCCTTGCCAAACAGCTTCACATGTGTTTTGTCTCTCTGCTGTGTATGCCAGAGTTTATCTTACACCACAGACAAAAAACCTGAAGAGAGAACAGATTGTGTTTGAAATGCAGAACAAAACCAAATTAAGCCTTGATTTTTTTCCTTTAAAATATGATTTGACCTAAAGGCCACCAGTTTCCTTTGAACCGCAGCTACGGACGGTATTGCCTGAGCCATCCAGTAAGAACCCTTACAACCTCGCTTTTGAACCCAGCTCTTTGCTTGTCCCCTTCCAGAGCACCTCCAGGAATCCATGGTTTTAATCCCCTAATGTAACTGCCTGTCACATTTAACCAGTAAATTTGATTGATTGCATTTGCTTTATTTTAATGAGCTCTCAGATGTGACAGAGATCTAAAAAGCCTAACTAAACATTTATAATTCATTCATAGCACACATACATACCTAGTACCTAGAGCAACGTAGGCTTATAAATGCACACAGAGAAATCAAGGTACAGAATTGAGATTCACAACATATACAGACCTTCACATCTGGCCACAATAAGAAAAAAAGCTTCAGTCACTCCTTATGGAATAGCCTGGGGGATCAGGGCCCATTCCTCAAATAAACAGTGACTGCTGTCAGATACTGCTTTCTTGCTATACTCAGGTGAACAAAAAAAAGCGTTTTCACATGCAGCATCGTCCAATTTTAAAACCATGCCTGTCTTTGACCATAGTTAGAGCTTTTATCAACAAAAATACAGACCCACACCGGGCAAATAGATATATTATAGGTGGTATGGAGGCAGTTGGACTAGATGATCTTGGAGGTGAATCATTCCAACCTTAATGATTCTGTGATTATTTCTAAGTGAAAGTATCAGTAAAGGATTAAACAAAGGGCTTTGGGGCAGATCTCTACAGCAGTAGTAAGCACACACACACATAAAAGTGACAAACAGATGGGTTAATTTATGGCAGCATATGCAACTCCTCCTCCTTTATGCTAATTTAATCAATACAGAAACATTTGAACAATTTTTTTTCAATGATCAGATCAGCAGCAAAATGCCCAAGAATAGCCACCTGACATTTACTTTATCAAAAGGAAATGGCTACAAGTAAAACAAATCATTACATGACAGATCCTTGTGGTGCCAGAACTAAACAAGAACGACCGCACACGTACAGGCATAGAGGGAACTGCCAGAATGAGATAATTAGGTGGTGCTGCACTCTAATCTGGGGGGAGTCCGTTTACTTTCTCCACTGAGGAGTGGTCTCTGTTGCTGTTCAAATTAGTAAATTCCATTAAGTATTTCCAACTGCTGCTGAACTAGTAGTGATGAGACTTATCACAGATCGCCCAGCTTCACCCAGACAGCCGGGACCAGTTAGACGGGTACCAGCTAACCTGCCTTTCTGCAGCGGCCCCAGATCAGTTTACCAGCCCCAGAGTTCCTGCATCGACCTTGTGTCCCAGTTACAGCCGAGTAACTTATTACTTTACCCTATTTCAGCTTTACTACTACAAATATGGACACTGGCACAGAAACAACCGCGCAGGTAAGAAGCCGAAGTCAGTCCGTAGGACATCAACCACGCCAGGCTCTCTCCCCGCGTCTCCTGTCAGTAAGCAAAAGGCAGTTTCCTCCCCCGTGAAAGCAAACAAGCTTCCTCCCATCTCCTGCAGGATAACCATGTCCACAAAATAGCTGACACCACAGATTTACCCCACGTAACCTGCACACGCACAGAAACCCACAGCCCCTGAGGCCTGGGGAGATGATGCGTTAACGCGTGGAAGCCTCGCCGCCTGCAGCAGGGCACACGCCCCTATCAATAATACATCCCCCGCGCCGCGCAGGCACCAAACGCAGAGGTTTCCCAAGCGTCCGCGCTGAGCATCTGCACACAGATTTGCTGCCTACAGGGGACAGAAGCCCAGAGAAGCATTTTCTACCTGAACAATTTTATTTCACCCATGCAAACATGCCCTGCTGCTGTAAAACATCAATGTTTTACCGCATAAATGAGCCGGAGCTCTAGAAAGAGGGAGTCACGCAACATGTCAGAGCCACTTAATCCAGACAGGCCTGCCTTTACCCCAGGAAACCCCGCTTGCTTTTTAAGCGTCACAGTTTGGTTTTTAAAAATATTTGCATATTCTCTCAAGTTTGACTTGAGCTGAGCTCAAGTCTTGACTGAGCTCTGAAGTCAAGCAAACCTTAAGGGACAAACCCCACCAGGACGTATCCGTCTGCACGCGCAGCCCTCAGCGCCAGCAAGCTGGGATACCTGACAGTAACGAAGGGACGCTGAGCGCAGGGGAGAGCTACTTACACTCTACAGATGAGGGACTGACACAAGAAAATGACGAGGGGAAAACCAAGGCCCAGAACAAGCCAAAGTCATCGCTGATTCAGCTACAGGGCCAAGAACATAGACTTGGCAAGAACCACCAGATCCATACTAGGAGGAGACGTTCCAAGTCAAATTTCCATTTGCGTTATTAATAAAAAACCTCTTAGCAAACAACTAGAAGAAAAATTGATTCCATCCTCCAGCAGAGTAAAATCTAATCAAGTTACACAAGGTGACATCTCCAAAAGCCAAGCTTTTGATTACAAGGATGGGTGTTTAATTAAAAGGGCTGTGTATTGCAGCTGTAAAGCTGCAGCACAAGGAAGAAGCTTCTGCTTAGATCTCTGTGGTCAGAATAACCTTTGCTGCAGTTTCACAGAATCACAGAATCACAAGGGTTGGAAGGGACCTCGAAAGATCATCTAGTCCAACCCCCCCTGCCAAGGCAGGGCCATCTAGAGCACATCT
>VWZZ01008057.1:217857-230696 GCA_013399095.1 Psophia crepitans
AGCAGTTCCCTGTCCTTCTTGAGCTGAGGGGCCCAGAACGGGACGCAATCCTCCAGATGCGGCCTCACCAATGCAGAATAGAGGGGGAGGAGGACCTCCCTCGACCTACTGACCACAGCCCTTCTAATGCACCCCAGGATGCCATTGGCCTTCCTGGCCACCAGGGCACATTGCTGGCTCATGGTCATTCCCCTGTCCACCAGGACCCCCAGGTCCCTTTCCCCTACACTGCTCTCCAGCAGGTCAGTCCCCAACCTGTACTGGCACATGGGATTCTTCTTTCCCAGGTGCAAGACCCTACACTTGCCCTTATTGAATCTCATCAGGTTCCTCCCCACCCAGCTCTCCAGCCTATCTAGGTCCCGCTGAATGGCAGCACATCCCTCTGGTGTGTCAGCCACTCCTCCCAGTTTTGTGTCAGTTTCCTTCAGGACAAGCAGAAACTGGTTCATCATGGAATAATGGGAAAGGGCAGTGCGTTTAGTAACCTCAACTTTGTTTCCACTAGCAAAGCCTTGGAAATCTCCTCTTACAAACTGAGTTAGGTGAGCAAATGAGCACTATGTGGTTGGTTTGGTTTAATTCTCAGCAACATGGACTGTTCTACAGCAATGCCTGTAATTATAACAGCCAGACGTGCAGGGCTTAAGATGAGATTAAATACTTCACTGCACTGAGCAAGTGCTCATCTTCCATCGCTCCTCCCCAAAGTACTGTCCCTGTCTAACTAAGTACTGGTCCCGCGTATATTTAGAGAACGGCCACTGTGGTGTCAACACTGGCAGTTGCAAACCCACCCCAGATGGGTCTTCTGAAACGGCCTGGACACCACAGTGATACATCCAAAGCTTGTACTGAGAGCTCCCCAGACAGTATTGTGGTGGAGAAAGCTCAAGCAAGCACATTCAATCCTCATGCACTGCTGAATAAAAGTTGCTGAAAAATGACAAAACTTGACAGCTGTCTCTACCTGCCATTCCCTCCTCACATTCAATAATGTTTCCTCCACCTCTGCCAATCGTCACAAAGGCAACAGCTTCATAGTGCGGTAATTAATACCCACAGGCCGGAGGATGGCGTGGTGGAGGGAGGCAAATGTTAAATGAAAAAGCAGCAAGCAGTGATGCCATTAGAAAGCACAAGTTTATGATGCTGTTATTTCTCACCACCCTGCATCCAACGCTCCTAGGAAAAAAGTGTTGAGGTTTTATAACATAAGGAATAATTATGGCATAGACATCTTACCGTTTCCAACTCAGAAGAAGGAGAATCAGACCTATTTTATACTCCCACTCACAGCAAGTTTCTTGTCTGAGCCAGGGGAAGATGATAAATTCACCAGGGTTGGGAGTTCACAGAATCACAGAACCTCCCGAGCTGGCAGGGCCCCCCCAGGCCCACCCCCCCAACCGCTGGCCCCACACAGGCCCAGCCCCATCACAGCAGATGGCTGAGAGCGTTGGCCAGACGCTGCTTGAACTCAGCCCACCTCGGGGCGGTGACCACTGCCCTGGGGAGCCTGTGCCAGGGCCCCACCACCCTCTGGGGGAACAACCTTCTCCTGATCCCCACCCTGACCCTCCCCTGGGGCAGCTCCAGGCCATTCCCTGGGGTTCTGGCGCTGGGCCCCAGAGGGAGGAGATCAGCGCCTGCCCCTTGGCTCCCCCTCGGGAGGAAGCTGGAGGCCCCATGAGCTCTGCCCTCAGCCTCCTCTTCTCCAGGCTGAACCAGCCCAGGGCCTTCAGCCTCTCCTCACACGCCTGCCCCTCCAGACCCTTCCCCACCTTTGTTCCCTCCTCTGGACACTCCCCAACAGTTTTATGCCCTTTTTGTGCTGTGGTGCCCAAACCTGCCCCCAGCACTGGAGGTGAGGCCGCCCCAGCGCAGGGCAGGGTGGGACCATCCCGTCCCTGGCCCGGCTGGCAGTGCCGGGCTTGGTGCCCCCCAGGACACGGGTGCCCTTCCTGGCAGCCCAGGTACACTGTTGGCTCATGGTCACCTTGCTGTCGACCCAGACCCACCAGTCCCTCCCAGCACAGCTGCTCTCCAGCATCTCACCCCCCAGTCTGTCTGTACAGCCAGGGCTGCCCCTGTCCAGGGCAGGATCCGGCACTTGGTCTTGTTAAACTTCATGTGGTTGGTGATGGCCCCCACTTGGCAAGTCCCTTTGCCACAGCCCCTGCAGTGCCTCGTCAGCGCAAGAGGCAGAAAAGAGAAGGCAAAGGGTGGAGGCTCCTCGCAACAGCAGCCTCAGGACAAGGTTTGCTTGGGTCTGCCTGCTGTGGATGGGTACCTGATCCCTCAGGATAAGAAATCAAAGGCACCAGCCACATCCCTGTCAGCTACAGAAAGCCACGTGCTTTCATCCAACTTCCCAAAAGATTACTCCTCCACTGGAAAACCACCAAGCTTTTGATCAAAAAAAAGCAATAATAGTCCTAAGGAAAAAGCTAGGAGCTAACTCAGCTATATATCATCTCTGACATCTTGACCTAAATAAGGCATCCCCTGTAGAGTTAACAAGGACATAATTTTATCATGTGCAGAGCCACAAAAGCGAGCCTTGGACAGATCCAGAAATTACTGTCCCCAGGCTAGGCTGATGCTAATGCAGGAAGCGTTCCTCCTTGACTGGATTATTTTAGATAACAAAGAGTTTCTCTGATGATCCCCACCAAATGTTGAGACTAAAGGCAACACTTCCTCTGGTACTAAACCACCAGAACAGTTTTCAATTAGAAATAAGTGTGGAGCAGAAGTGTCATCCTTACTCACAGGGCAGCTGGACCCTTTAGGGACGGACAAAGCAAGCAGCTTCTGGCGAGCACTACTTCGTTAGCACGGCAACACAAGACACAGGAGACGCTCAGCAAGCTCCCAGTTTTACCATACACACTCCTCTGATCTCAAGCACACACTGGACCTACAAAGTGGAAATAATAACCCTGCCTTGGTCAGCAATTTAGGGCCTTCCGATCGTGGCTGAGGCAGGAGTGCCTGTACTTAGAAGCAAAAATTTCTTGTTGTGTTTTTGTTTCAAATAATAAAGAGAAAAATATTTTCTTCAAAACATTCATATCCTGAAATATCCTGTTTCTTAACACAATTATATTCTTCACTATTTTAAAAGTGATGGAAGTGACTTTTGACTAGAAAAATACTTTGAAATGAAATTTCTATTCAACTCTGGCTGAAGCTTTCACACTCTAAAGCCAGTGAAGCAACAAGCCCAAAAAATAACGGTATGGGAAGCACAGAAGTGAACTCCCAGAGCAGTTCCCGCTGGCTGCTTCTCAATCTCAATTAAAGGTCTTGCCCCAGGACTTCAGGAGCTGGTACTCAGAGTACTTTCATATCAACATTTCACAGGATTAAACGATATGATTAATGGGCATGTCTTTGTCTAGGAAAATGTAATCTGCAACAGTCACTGAAACACGCAGGAACAGCATCCTTGCAACCATGCAAAGTAAAATAAGTTAGAAAGTAATTGGCTGTAGTTCAAAATTAATAATTGTTTGAACAAACACACTATAAATACAACGTGTAATCAAATCCAAAGGACATATTATTTAGCATGAAAAGTAACTACAGACACTTCTTTTAAAGCATTAATCTTTCGCAGCAGCCTGACTACGAAGCTAATCTTCCTCTCTAAATTTCTTTTTAATAATTGGGTGTTGGAGTGTTTGTTTGGTTGGGTTTTTTTAAAAGATGATTAGATGGAATTGCTTAGGATGCATCATTTGGATCCAAGCAGAAATGACATAAATCATAGAATCACAGACTGGTTTGAGTGGGAAGGGACCACAAGGATCATCTAGTGCCAAGCCCCACCACAACAGGCAGGGACACCCCCCACCAGCCCAGGCTGCCCAAAGCCCCATCCAACCTGGCCTTGGGCACTGCCAGGGAGCCAGGGGCAGCCACAGCTTCTCGGGGCACCCTGTGCCAGGGCCTCAGCACCCTCCCAGGGAAGGATTGCTGCCTAGTGTCCAATCTAAATCCCCCCTCTGTTAGTTTATACCCATAATACCTCTGGAAAGCAACCATTCTATGACCAACAGTGTCTTTCATTACAGCTCCCAACCGTAACAACAGTTAAAATGAAGAAAAAGGAAAAGAGTCCAAGGAAAAGGAAGGGAGAAAGGTTTTGCTCTCACTCCATGTTCGGCTCCCTGCCTACACTGCAACCACTGCTTAGAATCCCACAGGTACCTGCCTTGGACTTGCCCAACAGCCCAAGCCTTCCTGGCAAACAGCCGACGACATGAAGTGCAATTGGAAGAGGGCATGAAGAGTGCTCCTGAGGGGAGAAGGGCAGAGGCGCTACTGGGGCCCAAGCAGGTCTGCTCACACTGGCTTTGAGCTGGAGGGCAGCGGTAGGTCAGGGCACGTCACCTCTGGCAAAACAAACAGGGCTGACCCCTCAATCAGCCAGGCTGGGAGAAACCTCCCAGCAGGAAAACAGAACCTGCCAAAACAAACCAGGGCACCCCGAGAAAGCTGGACAGCTGCTTCTATTATAATCACGTCTTTGCTTTGTAGAGATGTAAGTACAGCCTGAGCGTTAAGCGTATCCAGTTTTTTTCCTGAATCAGGACTTTCAGGGCGGGTCTGGTGGGGCTCACTCATTTCATGGGAAACAAAATTAACAGCACAATATCATGCAGCTGCAAAGACCAAGTGAAACATCTCTGTATAAAATCTGAAAAATTAATCCTCGTAATTACTAATGCATCTTTACTGTTTATTAAAGATGACAGGATTTCTTCTGGAAAGACAATTTATTCCGCCAGCTACACATTAAGGCACTGAGAAGAGCAAAATGTCGTGTCATCGCTTTCCAGTCGCGCCTATAAAGGTGAAATTGGAGCATAACCCTGCATGGTGATGTACCTGCTATGTTCCACCCCATATATTCTGAACTTCAAGACCCCCAATTCCCGCTCAGCCCTTGTCACCAAATATCTCTCTAGAGGCATTGCTTGTGACATTAAACTTTGTGACCTCTGGTATCCAAAGGTCAGCAAATCTAACTGAGACTTCCCAGACATTAAGACACTGTAGATTCTAATTATTATTTGGGGAGTGATATTTTCATTTTTCAGATGATGCAATGACATATATCAGTGTAGCATGTCTCTGCAGTGAAAAATACTATAATTTAGTTGCTTTTGCAAACACTACTTGTATTCTCTTAAGTGACTCATCCTAACTGGGAGCATCCATAGATCTCATCTTCCTAAATCACTTCGGTGTTTAGAAAACCTCAAACAAAAAGGATGAGTCACTTGTCTAAATTCATCTATTCTTTTGCAGGCTTCCACTGTGATCACATGTGTAGGAGGACATGTCTTCCTCACAGGACATTAGGGCAGCCAAGATCGTCTGCAGTACCAAACAAGGGCAGCGGCAGCACCAGTCCCAAGAGAGTGGGTGGCAGCCTGGGGAACAGGCCATCTAGTTTGAGAAAAGATGCAGAATTTAGCAGGCAATGAAAGAGCAAGCTGTGGTTTCTGAAAGTTTATTCAACTGAGATTTAACCATCTCTACCTCAGTTCTAGAGCTGGGTAGCCACCTGATGTCCTGAAGATGACAACTGTGTTTTAACATTCTAATTACAATGAATGGATAAGCCACACAATTAACTGAAAAGAAAAAGCAATGCAGATTCACCACAGGCTGTCCTAGGTAGCCATCAGCATCCCAGAACAATATTTAGTTAAAGGAGTTTCACAAAGGCTAACGCATGATTAACGTGCATGTATCCCGCCTTCCAGCTGTGCTGGGATAGAGAAAGTTTATGGATCATGGAACAAATCACCTCGTAAGGACACGGCTCCAGGTGTCACTTCACCAAATACCATGTGGGGTGACCCTGCTTTGCTTCTTAATCGGCAACACTGCTTCTGCAGCTTTGGCTCCTTGTGCATTTTTAAAAGCTTCCGTCTTTCTCCTTCTGTGCTCCACATGTCTCCAAAATTACTTTCCAAATGCAATTAACACTAAGTGCATTAATTAAATCGTTATTATGACTTCAGATATTTTTTAGAATATTTGCTCAGGCATCTAAAACCAGAGGATTGCTTGCGGCCCCTAAACAATCACCTCTAGTCTTTTTGCGCTGCTTTAACTTCCCCACATCTCCTTAAAGGCGAGCCGAAGAGATTCATTCTCAGGAGGTGTCAGCGAGTGCTACTCAGCGGCACAGCAAAACCATCCACCCTTCTGCCAGCTGATGTCTGACCCCTACAGTGTATTAAAGCAAACCAGGAGGCTTCCACATGCACCAAGTCCCAGCTTCATCTGTTGCGTACCAGCGGCTACCCTGCACTTCAATGCTTAATGCAGGATGAAAGCTTGGCACAGGAGAAGAGATTTTCAGAAAGTGTTTCCCCTTTTAACCCAGGGACAAGAAGCGCATCCTCCTCCACTCTCCTTAGTCCTATTAGCAAGGACAGAATGTAATCTACTGCCTGCCCTGTGGCAAAGCACGTCAAAATCCTGCTCTTAAAATAAGCAAAGAGAAGGTACAAACTAACAGAGGGGGGATTTAGATTGGACATTAGGCAGCAATCCTTCCCTGGGAGGGTGCTGAGGCCCTGGCACAGGGTGCCCCGAGAAGCTGTGGCTGCCCCTGGCTCCCTGGCAGTGCCCAAGGCCAGGTTGGATGGGGCTTTGGGCAGCCTGGGCTGGTGGGGGTGTCCCTGCCCAGGGCAGGGGGTAGGAACTATATGATCCTTGTGGTCCCTTCCAACCCAAACCAGTCTGGGATTCTAAGAAGAGACATAAAGACAGTTTTACATTTTGTGTTTCCTTCATTCAAAGTGCTGAATATGGAAGAATCACAGGTATTACTTCAGGGCACAAGACAGTTGTACGACACTGACCACTGTGGAATGAAGAAAGGAAAACAAACATCTCCAGCCTCTTCATTCCAAGCCAACATCAGTCCATGCTTAAGAGGTTTGTTCTATCTTCCTGCGTGATCATCCACAGTCCTAAGGATCTGTTTTCTTCTAATTTATTCTGCATTCTATTCTAATTCTATTAGAATTACTTAATAATTTTGCAAAAGCAGAAATGTGCAAGAAAGATGCCCACACAGTATAATGGCTAGTGCTACACTGACTTTAAAGAGGACCAACTGCCCTGCCACATCCATGGCAGGGTGTCTCCTCTGGGGACAAGAGGGATAGTTTCCTCCAGGCTCTGAAGGCAGGGAATCTTTTTGCTAAAGACAACCCAGGTCCTGAAGGGTAACAGTTACAATCTGCAGACACTAAAAAAAATGATCATTGTTTGGAAATCACTCCCGTTTGCTCACCTAACTTTAGATGCTTTTCCACTGTTTGAGTCATTTCATGTGTTGCAAGGGAAAACCTGGCCTGCTTAACTCGGACATAAACTTCAGTTCTTCGGGTCTCAGTGGGATGAAGTTCAGCACAAGCTGGTTTGATTCAGCCAGCTCTCAAAGCTGTGATTTCCCTGTGCAGCTACTGTTGGGAGAATGAGTCATACAAGAAGAAAACTCATTTTTCCCAGCTCTGCACCTCTTCTAGTTCAATATGAAAGGGTTTTCTTTTTAATTAAGGAGAGAAAAAAAATAGTTTACAGCTGTCTTGCAAGATCACATAGCTCTTATGTACTCACCTTTGATTTTTTTTTCTTTGCCAGAAAATACAAGAAATATTCAGGATTAAGTTACATCCCTTGTTACTTACACACTCGAGGCTTAAAAACATGTAATCAATCTACAGTCAAGCTTAACCTTTCCTATGGGCTTTACAAAGAACTGGACAAACATTAATGAATTTTGCCTCCGAGCAGTTCTGGATTACCCAGGAAAGGGGGAGGGGGAAAAAAAAAAAAAGAAAAAAGTTAACAGCTTATTCAAGAGCCCAGCACATGTAAAAACAACTTCTCTCAACCCCTGAGATTTATATCAAGGATGCCCTTCCCTGCTGCTCATGCATCCGATGGTACTGGTGCTCAGAACACGTAACTGGGGCCAGATCAATCTCCCCGTAAATCTGAATTTCAACCGCACGCACCCACCAAGCGGTCTCACCCTACTGCTGGACAGGGGTCCTTCTGCAAACGCAGAGACATTAAAGGCTTGTCTTTTGCCTTGATTATTAACCATGTGGGAGGGTCAGCAGTGCAGAACTGGTTTATTGATTTACGGGGGTTCTAGGGCAGCTCTGAGGAAGCTGTGAGCCAGCTGTGCTCTCCTCAACTTCTGTGCTGCGCAAGCCTTTATCGGAGCAAATTAAATACCACCCCTGCTGTAATGTACGGGCTGCTGTGCTTGCACAGCCGCGGTTTCTTGGCCAATACCCACAGCTTGGCCTGGCAAAAATAACAGCAAGATCTGCTGCAGCATCAGCTGAACAGCCAGGGCTCTATAGCTAGGGGCAAAAACAAGCCATGGCCTCTGACGGGGAAAAAGAAAGGGACTTCAAAGCCGCCTTCACCAGCGCGTTACACATTTGCTCTTTGCCAGGCTCTTGTCCTTCACAAATCATAGCTGAAAAAGCGTAAGGGGTAGCTATACACCCCGAAATAAAGACATTACGCTCATGCTTATCTTTAAACAAACGAGTAGTCCCAAAGAAATGGATTCATTTAAATTAATGAGTGCTAATACAGCCGTCTAGTGTTCATGAGTATCATTCATTATTGTACGTAATGTGGTTAAAATCCCAAAGACAACACAAGCTTCCGCATCACTGTGCTGATAAGAACTGTCACCATCAATCCCAAACTGTCCTTGTGAAAAACAGACATAACCTTTGTCACCGACCTCGCACGCCGATCGGAGCGCAGTTTAAGCCCGTGAGAGAATTTGACGCTTCAGCAGGGTTTTGTGCAGCACAATTTTAATAGTGACGCTTGGGGAGATTTGCACAGCGATAGCTTGTTTGGGCAAGGCAGCACGTCACCACCGGCACACCTGGAGCCTGCCACCGCTGGGTACCGTTCACACCCGTGCCCAGAGATGACACAAGACCTCCAGTGTTTAGAGACTGAAGAAACTAGATGAACACAAGAGGAGAAAATAAGAGACCACACAGCATGTCAGGGCCTGGAGCTGAACTCAGGGTCTCGCTCCCAATTTTCCACACACGCCTGAAAGCCTGTGCTTGATACCTGTTCGACATAACAAATCAGTGTTGGGAAAACCAAAAAGGCAGCCGTGTGCATGTTTCCAAGAAACGGCTGAAACCCACCAGGATGAGCTATCATAGAATCATGGAATCATTAAGGTTGGAAGAGACCTCCAGGATCATCCAGTCCAACCGTCCCCCCATCACCTATTCCCCACTAAACCATGTCCTTCAGTACCACATCTAACCTGTCCTTAAACACCCCCAGGGACGGGGACTCCACCACCTCCCTGGGCAACCCGTTCCAATGCCCGACCACCCTTTCCGAGAAGAAATTATCATCGCTGTCTCTCCTGAAAATAGCATTTTTCTGACCCCATTTGAAAAAAATATCTACGGCCTTCCTCAGCCATTCCCACGAGAACTCCTGAGACAGGGACACCGACGTTTATTAAACGTCTAAAGAGTTCACCTCAGCTTTGTATTTTGTGGGAGTGAGCGCTTTTATGCGCGAAGAAAGAATGCCGTAGGAGCAGTCTCACTGCCACAGCTTGGTGGCCACTGGACTAGCAGCGAGGCTCTGTATTACACGATAAGGAACAGGTACCGTGCATCACGTTACTGGTGAACAGTCTGCTGGCGGTGTGATAACAGATCACAGCTACAGCACGGCCCTCCTGCACTGCCAGCTTCGTATTGCACATTTTGAGCTTTATAAGCAGGGAGAAGCTGCCCAGAAACCCCCGTCTGCTCTCTTTAGGTCTAGCACCAGGCTGTACGCTGAGCATCCTGCTGAAAGGCGTCTGATGTACGAAATTAGTTTCCTGGCCTCACTCCAGTCTTCAAATGGTAAATGCTTTAATCCACTAAAGCCACTACAATAATTGGTACCTTTATGCTGGCAGAGAGCGCACAGACCAAGGAAGTCACCTCCTTTTTGCCTCCTAAAGGTCATCCAGGAAAAGAGCTGCTGGGGAACAGTTGGAGACAGCAGCATGTGGGACCGTGCTCCCTGCCTGCACTCAGCCTAAGAGAGATACTGCCAGCCCAAACACCTTCATCTGCCTTCCCCAGCCTTCCTCTTGTCCAGCCGTGCCTGCTCTTCAGGCACCCCAACCAAGAGGGAAGATGCATTAGCTGTACACTGAATTGCATCATCGATATACTGAACTGCAAACTGCAACTGCTTTAGAGCTGACTAAGGCCAAAACCTTGCGGGAGCACCAGCACTCAGAACAATCGGAGTTGTCTCTCTCTGCTGTTCAAAGCTACCACGCAGTTTGCATGTAGGGCTATCTCTTACTGCTGTTATACACGGTAGCTGTATACGGGTGCAAGCGCATTGCAGATACCGCAGGAAATTATCAACATTTCCTCCAGTCTTCTAATCACCCCTCCCCATCTGACGGGCACTCACACGCTCCCTGCTGCGCTGAGTTTCTGCGGTGACATTAGCCTCAATTAGCAGCAGCAGTGTCTCATATGAACACAGATGACCTCCCTTTTTTTTTTTTTCTTTGCTTGATGCATTGATCCCAGCAGAGTTCTGGTAAAACAAGAATCATCCCATTTACAGATGATAAGTAGCCAGTTAAAGACAAGCTTTTTTTCCTTCCTGCAAAGATACTGGCTCCTAGATCGTGGCCTGATTCACTACAGAGAGTGGCTCTGTGATAGATCCCTTCAGGCTGGCAGCAAAAATCCATCCCTGTTACCTAGCTCATGACACTAATTATCACTCTACATTGCAGAAGCACTATTATTTCAGCTGAATATTCACGGATGCCTTGCTCCGTGTTCAATATACTGTCACTGTCAACTGAAAAGGCATAACCCTTTTATCAGAAAACAAATGCATTTCTGTTTCAGAAGGAAGGCTACAGACACTAAGAGCAGCCCTTACTTCGGCACGGTACCATACAAGTCCACCGAGCTTAGTCTTCAGGCAACGCTCGCTGCTGAACGAGAGACCAGGAAGCCGTAATGTCAGAAGAAAAAGAGCGATTTTCCAAAAGCCAGATCCGAACGCCTGCAGGTTTAGAAAACCTCACACCTAGAGCTAAACAGTGATCTCAGATGTTTAAGTTCCAGCATACCCTTCGGGTGGCAGCTAAAGCCAAAATTTCATCTGGCCACTTTTGCAAACCAGTAGGCAAAGTGTAACACTTGGTATGTCCAGCATGGGATTGTGCTTCCCAACTTATTCAATATCACGTGGAGATGTGACACTGTTTGACAGGGAAAAAAAAAAATAAACTTTTTGTGAAAACCTAGCAGAGAAATTACTGTGACAGACCACAGGAGCAAAAAAAAAAAAATCTTCCCCGAAATATAATTGCGTTCCTCGCATTAGGATGAAAGCCTATTTCCAAGCAATGAACTGCCTGCTTTGAAAGCTGAGTTTGAAGCAGAAACTGTCTAGTGACAATAGTTATTTCATGCAAGGAGCAAATTTCTGTGTCTCTCCTGCTAATAATACACATACACAATAGCAGCAGTCACGAGACCCACGCAGAACATGTTGAAGAATCAAGGAATACAAGTTTTAAAACTCTTCAGTCATGTGGCACTGTGAAAACAATACTCTTACAACTATTCCATAGAATCCCAGACTGGTTTGGGTTGGAAGGGACCACAAGGATCATCTAGTTCTAAGCCCCCGCCGTGGGCAGGGACACCCCCCACCAGCCCAGGCTGCCCAAAGCCCCATCCAACCTGGCCTTGGGCACTGCCAGGGAGCCAGGGGCAGCCACAGCTTCTCGGGGCACCCTGGGCCAGGGCCTCAGCACCCTCCCAGGGAAGGATTGCTGCCTAACATTCGATCTAAACCCCTCTCTGTTAGTTTACACCCATCCCCTTTGTCCTGTCACTGCACTCCCTGATAACCAGCCCCTCGCCAGCTTTCCTGTAGGGCCCCTTTAGGTATTGGAAGGCCACGACTAGGCCTGTAGTGTGAGAGCATTACAGGGCAGTTACCTCAAACAGGACAAAGGTTGGTCCTTTTTATAAAGGTTAGGTAAGTAATTTTGCCTTTACTAGGGCAAAACCACCCACGCGGACAGTTCCCAAGTTGCAGCGTGCTATGTATTGCTGTGGAGCAGGTAAAGCTGTAAAACAACCGGGCTTAACGTGCCTCAACTTAGGAGCTGAAGTCTCACTGGATGTCATCACAACTTTAAAGAGTAGATTTTCAAAGCTGCAGAGAGAATTTAAACATTTTCCACTGAAAGCCGATGAAGTCTGGGGGAGAGAGAAAAAAAAAGTTCTTACAGGTACAAACACCTACCAAGGGAGAACAGAGGACCAAAATATTACCTGAGGCAAACGTGCCTTTGAAAAATCCCTTTTGTACCTACATGACGTGGGTAACTTTAAAGGGAAATAAGTCATGAAAATTTTATCCCTCACCTGATGTGAAGGCTTGGTCTGATTGAAGAGAACAGAGTACCCACATGGAAAGCAAGAGGCAGCCTTGCACGGAACCCTGCTTTTCACATATAACTGCTAAACTCAGCTACAGGGGTACCCAAAGATCAGGCAAACGGCACTCAAGTCACAGCAGCCAGACAGATAATTTTAAGGCACTTCATTGCATCAGTTTGTGTGCAGTTTTGGGCACCACAGCACAAAAAGGGCATAAAACTGTTGGGGAGTGCCCAGAGGAGGGCAATAAAGGTGGGGAAGGGTCTGGAGGGGCAGGCGTGTGAGGAGAGGCTGAAGGCCCTG
>VWZZ01008057.1:230736-250640 GCA_013399095.1 Psophia crepitans
AAGCAGCGTCTGGCCAACGCTCTCAGCCATCTGCTGTGATGGGGCTGGTCCTGTGTGGGGCCAGGGGTTGGGCTGGTGGGCCTGGGGGGGCCCTGCCAGCTCGGGAGATTCTGTGATTCCAGGTCTTGTTCAGCACTGCAGCGTTAAATCAGCAAGAAGAGTTTTCATTTTATTTCTGAGCATGGAAGAACATGGGAGTTATCCTGCACTAATCAACTGCCAACCTACGCATGACAAGTTGGTTTGTTTTTTTTTTTACATAATTTTTAAAGAACCCATTTTGTTTTCCAGAAAATAAACCCATTTGTGATAGTTAGTAGGTATTGTTTTGTCAGCTCTCAAATGTGTGAGATTTAGCCAGGCAAACTGCCAAGTACAGTTGCTTCCAGGCAAAGCCATCTATTTAGCACAGTGATGAAGAACCTACTGATGCTCCTGAACTGTGCCCCCTTTTGGGGGGCTTTTTGGGTTGGGTTTTTTGGGGTTGTTTTGTTGTTTTTTTTGGGGGGGGGTGTTCCTTTTTTTTGTTGTTGGTTGGGTTTTTTAAAATCAATCTTTCAAGTCTGCCTCTGTGTTCTTCCTCCAGATTCATAACAGAAAACTGAACTCTGTTCACACTGTATAAAACTGGTGTGACAGCTTGAAGTAGCAGAACGGTGGAATTGCCATTGGGACCTGTAAAGTCACATTTATTTTCAGCTGACTCCGACCTTTCTGAAGTTAAGCCTTCCTCGTTCTGTTTTTAATACGCAATGCTGAGCTTTTATTATCAATAATGCAAAAGGTGCGAGTAAAGCAGAAGCTGCCCAAGAATGGCCAAAAGCTGATTAAGTAAATCTGCAGATTTACTACATCCCTGACACCCACACCTCACCTTTTACAACCGTTTCATGGCAATAGGCCAAAATAGATTACAGAATTGTTTTCAGGTATAGTTTACTGAGAAGATGTACTGAAGCTGGACAAAGCCAGCCCTTGTTTGATAGTGTAAGTGGAAAAGAGAAAGTGGAAAGGACTAAAGTTTCACTCAAGATCTTTTCCAAATCTGTTTCTTAAAACAGTGGAACAACTTGAGGGAGCAGTTTGAAGTCAACATCATCTCCCATATGTCCTCATCAGCATTCTAAAGCTATGCTGTTACAAGAGTAAGAGCTTCCATTCATAACCATCACCACTAAGAAGAATTAATACGAGAATCTAGTTACTAAGATCACATCTTTTCAACCTGTATAGAGATCAAACCGTCCGTGCCAGTATGGACTGCTCAGGAATGAAGCTGATCTTTGTTGGAAAAATGGAAAGTACCAGAACTCAACAGCTCTTGTTGACTAGGTCCCTTTTGGAAATTAATTCTGAAAAAAGGCATATTAGCAGTCTCCTTCAAAATTGTTTTTGGCCAAATTATTCTGGTTTATATTTTTAAATTAGGTTATTTGCTCAGATTCATTCTGAAATGACTCTTTTGTCAGATTCACATCCTATAACGCTCCAAAATAACTTGGATATAACAAGCTCTTGGAACATTATAGTCTTTTCCTACAATACAAGTAAAATTCTCCCCCCATATGAAGAGGATTTGAGATCCATGGGGATGCACAACACTGACAGCACGGATGGCAGGCACGTATATAAAGCAGTTTTCATTAAGAGCTGAGCGTATGCAGTAGTCCCTGCTCTCTCAACCCAGATTCTCCCCTAAAAATGCTTTTATAAACCTTCAGAGCTCCCACACGTCTCATCAGAAGGCAGTTTAACCTTCATTAAGGGGTGTGCTATTTACTTTCTACAGCAAAGTCGTATTTCCTCTAAGGCCACCACTTAAATAATGAATCGCAACTCTGTGTGTCAGGGAAGAAGGTTACAATACTTCAATTAACCATATTGCTTTAAAAGATTCTTGAGTGAATGAAGAAACTTGTACGCTGGGCCAATTCTGCCAACGCAGCAGATTTCTGCTTTCTCCACCCTTACAATCAATTATCTGATTGCAATGCCCTTGGCTCGACCACTGCTTTTCTCTGCTCCGCACTGGACCCTGACCAAACTCCCCAGCTCAGGGCTAAGCAGTCCCTCATCGATTCGGTGCGTATTACCGTTCCCTGTAGCCACAGCAGGATGTACAGCCGCCGCGGATCCAGGATGCTTGCCCTAGAGACTTCAACAGCCATCCTAAAACAGGACAACAGCAAAGGTGAAACCGATAAAAAGAAAGGCTGTGATACCTCAGCACGATCCTGACAACGTCGCTGTATATCGTTAGCAAAGCCACTCAGATTTATATCAGTTACACATGCTTTAGCGTGGACACAACCCCCACCTGCCTTAGAAGCAGGGTAAGTGTCAGGAAGCAGCTTTGCCTAAGAGCGAGTCACGGTGCAGATATTTGTCAAAGGACTTAATCCACTTTTTGCTGAAGCAGCAGATAGTGACCACAGTCAGGGCAAGGGTATTGGACTAACCGAAGCACCACCTGGATCGATATGGTAATTCCTATCTGGCTACTCACTTTACTCAAGGTGAGTGCTAATGGGTCCACACAGCATTTTTTGATATCTTGAAGCGACAGATACTGTGGTTCATCAACTCCGTAATTCTACCGGGGTGCCAGTGAAACAAGTGTTTCCCGAACAAACAGCCCGCTGCTGTCCGTCAAGAAACGATCTAAATGTAAAACAGGAATAAAAGTTAAATACTCAAAACAAATCTCCCTGAAATTAATTTTTCTCTCTTTTTGCATGATGGCCTAAATAGGTAGCACAGAGATTAAGAAACACGTAAGGATAGAACCAATTGCCCTAAGTACGTCCAGCGAATTTAAATTACCAGTGCAGACTGGGGTATGTATCTGGACAATGAGGATGTGACATTTAGGCAGAGGTGACAGAGGGCTTCGTCCTGAATAACCCAACGAACACAAACAATTGACACCGAACTTCAGTGGGACTGGAAGTTATTAAGGGATACTCATACAATTACGGAGTTGTAGGATTTGGCTCAGAGCATAAAGGACTGATTTACAGCTGATTAAAGACAATAGAAATATTTCATATGGCTTCAGTGGAATTCAGATGGCCTGTCAAGGCAGCCTCCTGCACAGAGACAGCTCCTACGCCCTCCCATAATTTTGCCATTCCTTTATAGCGAGGGACGACGCTGAAAAGGAACGAATACTTCTCTTGCCACTTTGACTCCCAATTATTGAGAGCTGAATGAATAGGTTTCTGCAGGGCTCATACATGGGTGCAGGGCAGGAAAAGGGATAATGTAGTACATGTGTCTTCATTTAAAAATTTACTCAATTCAGCAATTTTGTATTGAAGTGGTTCATACCTGTTTATGGAATATTAAGAATATATATGACCGGTTACCATACAATTATTAGTGAAATGCAGTATTGAATAATCACCTTTCATAGATCACTATATCAATCTGTACATGTGTGCACACCCACATGCTGTACTGAAGCTGCAGCACCAGAGTCAGCATACACAAAACATGAAAAGTGAATTTAGACACTTCAGGGAGATAACGGGACACAAAGGGGGAAGGAGGACTCGGGAAGCCTGTATTGATTTACCTTGGCCATCTCTGGGAGCTATCCGTGTAATCTTATTACTGCATTAAGGGCTATATTATTTTTCGTATTTGTATTAAGTGCATATACATTATGGAAGTCATGTGAGAGACAGTCTGGGGTCCATTATAATGTGCTTAGACCTTAATGCTCCAGAAGACTATTAGCTACAGCCACTCATTCTCATTACCAAGGGGACTAGTGACAATATCTTCTTGGAATCATACCACCCTGTCCCCAGCTCCCTCAGGCTCGCCATTATCTTTTTACAACCCCTTCCATGTCATCTCCAGATTTCAATTGCTGGAGCTAACTGGATGGAAAGGAGCCCAGGATCATGCTTTGACAGCTCAAAAGAAATGGCAATAGAGAAAATAAGTCACATAAACAGGGAGGAAAAGAAAAAAAAAGTTTAAGACTATCTTTTCAGCCACTTCAGGAAAGGGACTTCAGTAGGTAAAGACAGGAACCTCCAGTCAATGGTACGAGATCTTATATAGAGTCAGAATAGATTTTAGTGGAACATACAACTTCTCTGGCATCTACGAATGAATACGCCGTATCATTCCAAATGCCCTTACAACTTGATCCCAAATGATAATCTGTACAAATACAGCCTTTTCATTTCTGCTGTGTAGCAAGAGAACAACTAAATAGACAGAAATAGCCACTAACGACAGCATGCTGTTCCCCACTTCCCGCTGAACGGCCACCATATTCCAGACACGGTCACTGAAGTCAGCCAAACTCACCATGAAATATTCCCAGAGTGTTCTAAGGACCTCCTGGAGGTGTTGGGGGCAGGAAAGCAGCTCCAAACAGTGCTAATAAAATGCTCTGGGCATAACGTTCCCTTTATTCTGTCCTTGAAGGTCACTGACTATCACTCAGGAGCACAGCTTCTGTTCCCATTAACTAAATTCTATTCCTCAGGCCAGATGACTATAGATTATCACCTTGCAGAGCAGACTTTGGCTTGATTTCTATTTCCTTCAGCTTTTAAATCTCCTGGAGGAATTTTCCCTGGCCACACCCGGAGAGCGTGCAAATAAGCTTCAAAACATGTGACACAAACCCCATAATATTCTCTCACCTTCCAGTGAGAAATGTTTCACTGATGCCAGCTTGTCCCAGCTGAGAAACCTTTGCAAAATACTATTTCAACCCTCAGGAAGTCTCTGATCATGGATATTTCACAATGTTGCTTATTAAAAGCTTCTTCTTGACAAAAAAAAAATAAAAAATTACTGATGTCCACAATTTTACCTGAAACCTTTTAAATTTTGCTAGGGTAAAAGGTTTCTCCCATTTGCAGTATTTTCACAAGGAAGCAGTGACAGACTGCGAGAAAACTGTTGCCACAAATAGTTAAAGATTCCCTCAAGACTTCCTTTTCTGTAAAGCAAAGGAAAACTCAGTGAAAAGACATGACTGATAATCTCAAAGAGCTTTAAAAGATGCTAAACCAGAGCTAGAGCTTAACTAACCATCCCCTTCATAATCAGCTTTTCCTTTACCAACAGTCAAGGCCCGTGCAGCGACGCTGACTTGGTGTTTTTTCAGAGAATAGTGTTGCTACCTTTAAGGAAACAAGAGGGCTGATGAATTCATCACACCTCCTATCCCTGCGACGGAGTTTTGCAGTTATATATCCATGACACCTCGCTGCAAACAAATGCGGAATCAGCAAAGAAGCCTGGATGTAAAATGCATGCTGAGGGTGTCGTACAGAGACTTGTACAATTAAGTACAAGTCCATTTTTGGGATTGCTACAAAAAAACAAATGGGAAATCATTAACAATGGGCTGAAAGGGCTACTTCACACAAGAGGAAGATGGATTATATTTTATGGGCACAAAGAAAAACATACAGCTTCGGTTTGAAAGGCTTTATTTATTGTAGAGGAAGAAAAAACAACAAAAATAAAGAGCCAGCAGAAAAATCTTCTTGAAATAGCACAATATAAATCTTGGGGACAATATGCTGCACCAAGGTAGCTATCCTGGAGGAACAAGCTTGTGTGGAAGTAGAAAGCCACAGCACCCGCACCCACAGACAATGTGAGCAGACCACACTGCTGGGGGCTTTTCAACTCCCTGCCCTACCCAGACGGGCAGGCAGAGCACAAAGATGCACTATGCAGAGAGCAAGGGACTATTTTGAGCACAAGAATATTGATCCCTGCTGCTGGTACTCTACCAAAGCAGACCCAGCTTGTCATCCAGGTGCTGCCAGAGCCAGCAGAGCCTTGGGCAGTTCCTCCCAGCCCCCCTGCACCTCTTTCCTAGCACCCCTTTTCTCGCAGCTAAAAACACGTCTGCTCCCAGCTCCTGCTACGCCCAGCACAACGGGCTGTGAGGAGGATTGATAGAGTGCCATCTACTGTTGCAATTCAAACTTTCCCTACAGTTAAAGGGATCAAACTGAAAGAAAAATAGCATCAGAAAGGGCCCCAAGCAAGACTTGGCTGAGCCAGGGGAGCTCCAGCAACGCACGCACCAGGCGGCTCAGCACAGGGGTGCCCACGCACTCTAATGAGCTCCAATGCAAATGACAGATTATTTTTTGTGGCAGAGACTGAAACATAGATGTGAATAAGCGGGGTGCTGGTTCATGGGAGGAAGGGAAGCTCTGAGCAAGGAAGACATTTCCCAACCCCAGCCTATTTGGGGTTTCTTTCAGCATGAAGTTTCCCTGGCCTCACCATCAAGGTTGCCCCATCTGATAGATATTTTCCTTGCCCAGGTAAAGGACAAAAGCTTGTGTGAGGTGAGAGTGGTACAGATGGCCCAATGACACACTTCTCCAGCTCAGAAAAGAGAAGCCTACCTAGGAACAGGTCTCAGGGCTGCTTAGACCCCCAGTCCTTCATTAGCTACACAGCTCTGTGCATCACCCACCCGCACCTCTCACTGAGACGGAGAGAGAGACGGCGGAATGAGATATGCTTGAACTAGAAAGACCCACTCATTAATATATATCAAGACACTGATGCATCTCCAAAAGCCTAAACACGTGATGCAGATGCTGACAGGCGCCTGATATGGCTTTCATGCATACGGGGGCAAATTTCCAGAGGCTTTTCCAGACGCATGCCATGCCAGAAACAGCATAACCAAGTACCGTGCAAACAGCCCAAGTCAGACTTGTACAACAGCTGCTTATGCCATTTTGGGGCTCTGAGGCTAGACAAAGCTTGCGTAATTCCCATCCACTGTCTGGTCCCTCACTTTACCTCCTCTGCTCCCACTTAGGGACAAAACAGAGGAGCGGTGTAGTCATAAACAGTTAAGCACTTAGAGCAATGATGAACCGTATTGCCAAAAATGGACATCCTGGCCCAACATGAACTGCTTTCAGCGTAAGAGGGGATTAGAAGCCATGCGTGAAGACACTGTTCTCCACCGATTCTTATTAAAGCTGCTCCTTGCCTTGCTCAGATGGGCTCCATTTAATCAAATGAGAGCTAAATGCTACTCTGCTGCCTGCATCAATCTGAAAATGACGTGCGCGACAAGATACCCGGCTAAGGTTCGAATACAGGCAGTCACAATTTTCATTGCCATAGCTGATATTGTCAAAATGCTTATTTCCTGGCATAATTCTGAGGAAAACAGAATTATTTTCTAAGTATGACAGAATCCATATCAGCACAACATTCAACATCCTCCTTTTACCAGGCCTTACTCTTTCTCTAAGAAGAGAGAAAAAACAGGGTTAAGGTTTGCAGAGCTTTGAGAACCCTAACTGGGAATTTGGCTTTAATTCTGAATATCGATTTGTGCATTAATATGCCATTATCTCCACAATATATGATTGTTGAAATCTAGACAATGTTCAAATTTATTGCTGCCTTTATTTTTTTAATTTTGTTAAATCACTTATTGTTTCTTCCATCTCCAGAAGTACCTACTGAAGAACCTTCAAGTCAGTCATTAAGTCTTCCAACCAGGAAAAATGTGAACTGTGCAAAAAGCACATTATGGGGTTTTTTATATCATAATGTTATAAATCTTAATAGCCTTGCATTGGAACAGGTTGCCCAGGGAGGTGGTGGAGTCACCATCCCTGAGGGTGTTTAAGGAAAGGTTGGATGTGGTACTTAGGGACGTGGTTTAGTGGGTAATAGGTGGTGGGGGGATGGTTGGACTAGATGATCCTTGAGGTCACTTCCAACCTTAATGATTCTATTCTATTCTAAACATTTTTGATCTTCAGCACCCTTTTCCCTTAATTTCAGCTTGGCTTTGAAATGCTCAAGAGTTCTGAAGATCAAGCTGCAGCTCTAAGGAAACCACGGGATGTTTTCATGGGACGGTCGTAAGCGAATGGATCACTTATTCCTAAAGCAGCATTTTGGAGATAACCAGTCACCATCGACCAGCAACACACAAGAAATATATTCAGATGTAAAAATCCAACAAGGAAGTTTCAAAAGCTTCACAGTATAAAGCACAGAAGTATCTCCATCAGGACTGATTTACACCACCTTGGGAAATGCCCCCCAGTATTTTAGGTACAGATTAGATGTAATTGTTTCCAAGTCACCCTAGACACTGAACACGGTACTTTGATTCTGTGCTTGCCGCAGGTTCTATTAAATGAGCCTAATTCATTACAGATTCATCTAACTGCAAATTACTCAGTCTTTGGCAAAGGAAAATAATATCGGTTAGGGCCTTTCTCTGATATCAGTCTTTCCTACCTCTACAGCCTCCAATACGATTTTGGTCGTTGCTCTAAGTAAACCTGTCTTTATACTAACTGCAGTGAATTTTCTGGAAGGATGCCAAGGCAGAAGAGGTGTACTGGTTGGATTAGGACTGTCAGCTGAAGACTTTTCTACTCTAGTTCAAGGTTTCTGTTGAATAGCAAAAGCCTTCAAACAAATCTTGGCTCCATAGCTCGCATAAGCATCTAGATATATCATCAGTTACTTCGCTGAGTTTACAAAACCACATAGGCGACTGCTTCCTGCAGCCTCTTCTGGTAAGTCCTACCACCTTTATCATTTCGCGCCTTCAAAAAAAACATGGCTCTCCTTGCTTTTATTCCTTCATCTAAAGTTGAGGAACTTCATGGTGAACTCATGAATGGCCATGAAATTGTCCATTTACTCAGATAAATGGATCCAAAGACGGGTACAGAATTAGCATGCAAGACACCTGCCAAAAACTGCCTGTTCTTCCCCTAGTTTGACATGGATCTGTGATCAGAGTCACAGCCCTTACGATAAACACGACCCGGGAGGTCAGGAAAAATACCAGTTGTGTGTCCATGAACCTCAAATATTGGCACAGGCAAAAGATTTCTCATTTTATACACCCAAGAGACTTCTCATTACCATATGCTGTTGTTCATTTCCTTTTTTAACCTGTGCTATAAAATAACCAGATTCATAAAATGCCGAGGTAAATCATATACTGTGGCCACCTCTAAAAGAGGCATCTTACAAATCACAGGAAACTTGGCAGTGGGCTATTACCTGCACAAATCCCATGACCTTAGTGATTGTGCCAATACCTGCCCATCTCCTTGGCCACAGGTTACAATCCAATCTTAAAAAAAAAGCTAGGCCTGAAATTCAAAGCTCAGTTCATAAGTTGATACAAAGTTCCAGTCTGGACTATCTCATCGTGGTTCAATTCTTTATTCAACCAGCCTCCAGTTGCCCTGTCACTAAACCCCGAGTCGTTTCTTGGTTAACGCCACAAGATCCATGAGCTCTATCATATCACCCACAATGCCATTTTAATCCCAGATTTCCACAATAGTTTAATATTCTTCTATTTCACTTCTATTTCCATTTTTGCTGAGGAAAAGGACCTGGGGGTGTTGGTCGATACTCACCTGAACACAAGCCAGTAGTGTGCCCAGGTCGCCACGGGGGCCACCAGCGTCCTGGCTGGTATCAGGGGTGGGGTGGCCAGCAGGAGCAGGGCAGGGACCGTTCCCCTGCACAGGGCTCTGGGGGGGCCGCACCTCAAGGGCTGGGGTCAGTTCTGGGCCCCTCAGCACCAGAAGGACATGGAGGGGCTGGAGCGTGTCCAGAGAAGGGCAGGGGGTGGGGAAGGGGTTGGAGCACCAGTCTGGAGGGGGCAGCTGGGGGAACTGGGGGAGTTCAGTCTGGAGAAGAGGAGGCTCAGGGGAGACCTGATCACTCTCCGCAGCTCCCTGACAGGAGGGGGTGTTGAGCTGGGGGTCAGCCTCTTCTCGCAGATAACCAGCGACAGGACCAGAGGGAACGGCCGCAAGTTGGGCCAGGGGAGGGTCAGGTTGGAGATGAGGAGAAATTTCTCCTCGGAAAGGGTGGTCAGGCCTTGGAAAGGGTTGCCCAGGGAGGGGGGAGTCCCCCTCCCTGGGGGTGTTTAAGGAAAGGCTGGATGTGGCACTTAGGGACATGGTTTGGTGGGGAATGGGTGGAGGAGGGACGGTTGGACTGGATGATCCTGGAGGTCTCTGCCAACCTTAATGATTCTGTGATTCACCCGAACTCCCACTGCAGGTCAATGAGAGACCAAGATGCAAAGCATTCTTCTGCTCCATGTTCGGGGTTGCATCACCTCTTAACAGCAAAGCCCAAGTCAACACCCTCTCTGAGCACCTTTCCTCTGCTATTTATAAACAGTCTAATACCTTAATAACTCCCTGGGCATCTCAGTCAAATCCTGCCGTAACCCTGCCTTTGGAACAGCACTGTGTACCACTACAGTAATCCAATTTTCTCACATCACACCCCGGGGGCTGCTCCGAAACTCTCAGTTTTCTATATCCTCATTAAACACCTTCGTGGGGTGGGAAGCAGCTGGTCAGCTACCTAGGCACAGCTCAGCAGCTTTCAGGCTCTTCATAATATAAGGGGCTCAAACCACTCGGACCAAGCAGAGAGCTGCACTGGTCGGTGTTGCAGTGACTGAAAGCCGACCAGGGTTCAGTTCCCTCCGCTCTGCACCTCCGCGGTGGGGAACAGCTGCACAGACACTTTCTGGTTTATGCAAGACATTGTAATTAGGCATCAATATCGATTAGCAAAATTTAACCCTGAGGAGCTAGTGGGCAAAAGTCTTCCAATTTTATTTCAGCTGCAGTACCAACACTGCTAAACTGTTTTTCCGCATCACTACGTCGTTGAAAGAAAGTCTAGGCCTCATATCTCATGGACCTTTGAGAACATTCCTGATGAAGCCCATGGAATTTACGCTGAGCACTGCCTGGCCCCCACCACAGGCTAGGAAGACCTATACACGGAAGCATTTTCTTTGTTGCCTCTATCACACAGTTTTAAAATTAGCTGTTACAGCCCCCTCTCTAAACAGCAAGGCAGACATACCTTATGCAAAACAGATGAGAACAAAGCATGAGAATGGCAGCAGATTTCGTTGCACGGAAGCAGGAACCAAATATTTACATTTATCCCTGCAAATCATGTAAAATATGCCATTTTTCTGACAGAGCAATTCAAGGACTTCTCAATGCATTGGGTAACCTTTCATTTTCCCCATTCTGCACTGTATTTTCAAAAATACTTCTACAGATAAACACTGTCTTCTCGTAGCTATTATAATTCTCAAACAACCTCAATACAAAAAGTTCTCCTTCAGACGAAGATGCCTGTCCTCTGTTTTTTCTAGAACACAGCAATTTGAGCGCAGGAAAGCATCAGTTGGCTGACACGCGGCAGTCCAGGAGTTACAGATGAACGCAGCACTTTGTTGGGGCAGGCTGGCGAGGCTGCATCTCTGCACAGGCCATCAGCACGCTGCCAAAAAAGAGCTGCACAAACTATTGATGCATTGCAGATAAAACGCAGATCAGCCGAGCTGTTTTGGCAGCAAGCCTGTTGGAGCGGAGAGCAGGAGTTCTCTGGGGTGGAAACACATATGTTCCTGGTTCTCCTCCCTCCCTTGTCCCACATGGCCAACGTGGTTTTAAATGCCAAAGATTGGCTTTAGAAATTACTTGTGTGCCAAGTACCCTACAGGCATTTTACACAGCTCGGACTTTTTGGAGATTCAGTCCAGCTTTCCTTTCACATTAATGTAAATACTTTGTCTTTTTAGAAGAGATATAATCATTTAATTAGGCAACACTCCTATATAATTACATTAATCATCCATTTTACCATTTATATAGCAGCTTCAGGAGACGGGCTAAGAGTATCTTTAGCCCTATTGCACACACAGGGAAACCAAGACAAAGGAACACAAGTGACACTGCAGTCCCCTCCAGGGTCCCAGGCCACACAGCCTGAACCCGCTCTCACTGAATTCACAGGCAAAATTTACTGACAGTAATAGGAAGAGGGTGACAGGAAACAGGTAAGAGAACAGGTACTAAAGTGACTCACACCAGCTCTTCCACCTGCTCTCCAGATCACATTGCCTCCCTAGCTAGAGTGAAACCACTCGGTAAGAAAATGAATATGGATTTAGCTTCTCTGGTGTTCCTTGACATGAGGTGAAGACAGCTTCTAGCACCTCTTCAAGCTCTGATGGCCCTAGGGAATACTGCTGCAGCTCCACAGCACCTGGCATGAGCAAACAGCTTAGCATGAAGTCAGGTCCCACTTAAGCTTTTATAAATCAGACTGAAGCAGGCTTATTCATACTTCTTTGGCACAGGGTAGCTTCTTTCTCAATGCACTTACTTTCCTGACATGTAGGCCTCAGTAGAGCTTGAAAATTTAATATCAAGGGCTTCTCTGCATCATTTCCACCCCAATTTTGCAAAACCCAAAGGATTCGAATATTCAGAATACTCTTTCAAAGGAGACTGTTGTCCATCAAGACTCCAGATTCAGACCTGAGTGTAGTGGAGAGATTTTAGGGCTGCTTAAGTGTTTCATATTAGTATTTTACCTTTAACTTCTACTCACCACTTATGCTCCCATGTGCTCATTCCTACCTTCCTCGATCTGAAAAAACACCTACATGAAACCTCAGTGGAAATCTGGCAAGATTTCAAGTTTAAGAAAATCATTTTTTCCCCTAGAAAACACTGATATTCCCTGCTGTTCTCCAGTGAATTCACTGAAATTCTGAATCCAGACCCACATCTAAAGGTCAGCTCTGCATTTCATATGTAGGACCACAGTCTGCTGAAACAAAACTGACCATCTGAAAATAGGCATCCTTTTAATTTGCAGCCAGAGGTGTTTTCTCAAAGAAAAACAAAAATCACAGATCGGTTTGGGTGGGAAGGGACCTCCCAGCCTACCCAGTGCCACCCCCTGCCATGGGCAGGGACACCCCCCACCAGCCCAGGCTGCCCAAAGCCCCATCCAACCTGGCCTTGGGCACTGCCAGGGAGCCAGGGGCAGCCACAGCTTCTCGGGGCACCCTGTGCCAGGGCCTCAGCACCCTCCCAGGGAAGGATTGCTGCCTCCCAGCTCAGCTCCAGCTCCCCTCCTGCAGCTTCAGGCCCTTCCCCTTGGCCTGGCCCCCCCTGCCCTGCAACCAGCCCCTCTCCAGCTTTCCTGCAGCCCCTGCAGGCCCTGGGAGGGGCTCCAAGGGCTCCCTGCAGCCTTCTCTGCTCCAGGCTGGACAAGCCCAGCTCCCTCAGCCTGGCTCCAGAGCAGAGGGGCTCCAGCCCTCGCAGCATCTCAGGGGCCTCCTCTGGACTCGCTCCAGCAGCTCCGTGTCCTTCCTGTCCTGGGGCGCCCGAGCTGGAAGCAGTACTCCAGCAGAAGAAATATTCACTAGCACTTAACTTTTTTTGATCTGTTCAAGTTCTGATCTCCATTTTGCATGCAGAGGATTTATAGCAATTGACCCATCCTGTTATTATACCCTCCTGAGCTCAGTGACTCATTAAAAGCTTCAGGATTCAGCTCCTGCTCCTCTCCGTGCTACCACGAAATGCTATGCTCCATGGATTTGATTTTATTTGTGTGATGTTCTAACTCAAGTTCACTTTGAAAACGTAAAAATTGCAGTGTCAACCCTTCTGCCTGTCTTTTCCCATAGTCTGTGCAATGCCTCGTGCCAGATTCCCTTACCTACTGTCACAAAGAAAACTTCAAGCGTTATTTATGGGAATGCCTGACACCAGCCAACTCGATATGAAGGTTTCTTGCAGTGCTAAAACCTACCCTGAGCAAACCAGACTGAGAGCAGATTCAAGGCAAAAAAAAAAAAAAAACCCAACCCACACACATCAGCAAAATAAGCTTTCTTTGAAATCACTTGCAACTGGCTGAAGATCAGCTTGCTGTAATTAGCAATCAATAAAACCCTACCTCCAAATCCTGGCATCCACAGGGTAATAAAATGTTGCAACCAGCAGAGAGGTGTCACAGAACTGTAGAGTCATGCCGCTGCAATACATTAAGTTACATAATGGTGATAGTCCAGTCTAACAACTTCTCCTCAAAAAACTCCCCTTTTGTTTCTATCCACGGCATGAAAAACTTACCTTTTAATTGCACTGGTCTGGACAAGCTTTTTTTTTCCTCCCTTCATATGAGGACATTTTAGTTGCCAAGCCTTCAGATGTTCCTGCTACACCAGAGGACCTGCTAGTATCTGCACCAGGCACCAGTACAGCACTGAAGACTCAATTCTCATGATAAAAAGGCCTTTTTCACTGCTAAACTGCCGAGAAAGGATCTTTGCACCAGTAGAAACAATTGCTCTCCCAAAGAAAGGCCAGGCTAAACAGGTCAGAGAATTACAGGTGTGATGGGTGGGAGGAGCGGAAGATTAGGAGGTTCATTTTACAGATAAAGAAAGCATAGAGAGACTAAAGCCCGCAGCCACAGAACTGCTTTGGCTCTGAACTGCCACTGATTGAGTTTGATAATCAAAGAGTTCATGCTCCCAAATACAAAACCACAAACTCACTGAAAGCCATGAAAGACAAAAACCTCTCTGGGACAGTTTTATAAACCTGGATTTAAGTTGCTCAGGGTCACAAAGGAAGTTTTAGCAAAGCTAGAGATGATATCTGATGCTTAATTCCAGTGCTGCCTGTGTTAGGGATCTGATATTCTCCAAATATTTGCATTGGAGCCTAAAACCCCAATTCCTGACTTTAGTCTGGAAAAAAAGGCATTGAAGTCTAGCCTTCCTTACTGCAGTTCAGCTCTGTGCAAAGACTCAAGTCATCTGATGTACATTAGGGAAATCTGGCATCTGTCCCTGGGGAAGAGTGATGTGAATACTGCTAGAAAATGGATACTTCATGAGGACTTAGAGGAACAAAGGCAGTGTGGCAGGAGTTAAATCAATTTTTCAGAAGGCTTTATTAGTTCGCACATGTCCCTATCCTTCTCCGTACCTCTGCAGGACTGCTCTCTCCTCTGTGACTGCCTCTCGGCCGTTTTGCACCACGGCCAAGTACGAGCACACGGCCAATGCGCCACTTCAGCTGGGGGGAGATGCTGTGCCACAGGGGCTGCGGGTGCTCAGCTTCCTGCCTGCTCCATGACCGCTCCCCCCACACTGCAGTAACAGTTTTTCACGCCTGCTGAATTCTGTGCTCTGCAAATAAGGAATAAGTGAAAGGAATGGCAAGAAACTGCTGGCAGCAGCAAGCCTATTTCTAATGCCAGAGCAGTTCCTCAAACACATCCAAGAGCCTGCATTTATTCTCTTGGCTAACCAAACTAACCTTCTGCCCCCAGAGATGAACGGGCAGCGTGAAGAGCAGCACAGCTCCTAACTGAACGTCTGCGCCGAGGGCTCGTTTGTGACAAGCAGTAGGTGAAAGAGGGGCAAGGGATAGACAGACAACTTTGTATCTTGTCCAATATCTGCTGGCCAGTGCGTACGCGGAGTTTCTCTGGTATTAAGCAGTATTAAATGTCTACTCCAGCAGAAGAGTAGGGAGAAAGCTGAGAGGACGCTGATTGTGGCAGACAGATACACCCCATTTTTGAGGATGGCCCAGGAACAGGTCCATTGGCTGTAAGCTACTGGTTCCTTGGAGAAGATGGTTCTTAGCTTGCTCCAGCTGAAGATTTTCCTCAGAGACATATAGGCTGGGAGCAGCTGGTATCTAACTGTGCCTATTAACACTGCTGGAATTAAGTCCTCAAATATGCCTAGCCAATAGCACTGGGTTTTGTCTGACTCGGACCCTTATCAGTGATTGAACACACAACACAATAAACCCTGGACTTTTGTGTTAATAAATACACTACTTTCAGCTCTAACAGAGCAGCTTTCCTCCCAAGATTCTCCCCCACCCCGCTCTTCAGAAAAACTGGTGTTTTAATCACTCTCCCAAACTACACAGTTACAGGAACCTTATTTTAGACTTTCATATAAATGTCTTCTGGTTGTTTAGATCACTTAAGAACAGATGTGCAGTGAGAATTGGATTTTGAATTATACATCTCAGGTTATTTCATCAGCTTTTTTTACCAGCACTAACACATTCTGGTCCAGATCCTCTCAAAGGTATTAGGAGAACAAATCAATTTAAGAAAAGGGTATCCTGCTACCTCATGTTCTTCCAGCTCCTTCAGAGAAACCGAGGCCTGTAAAAATCTTTCAGCAGGATTTTTCCACCATCGTTTTGTATGGCAAAGCCTCCCTTCTTCGTCATTTTTCTGCTGTGACTTTTTTAATGAAAAGAAGCCTCCCCACAATCAAACAAAAGCAAAAAGTTCTGCAGGGCTGTGCCAGAATTGCTGATATCCACAACACATACAAATATAACAGCATATTGACCACTGCTGGCAGTCAATGTAGTTACTCATATATATATATTTTTAAGCACTTAGTTCTCTGATCACATAATGACATGGGGGGAGGAGGGGGTGGGGGGGTGTCGTTAAAGGGCCTTGATAAACTCAAAACGCCTGCATGGTTAGGCAACCAAGTCACAAGGTCCCTGTTCAACATTGCACAGAGCTGAAGCTTGTTGCCCAAAGAAATACCCACTACCACGTCCAAGGTAACCTTTCTCAGGAGAGAAAATATTCTGTGTGCTAGTGACAAAAAAAAAAAATCAGTCTAAAGAGAGTTGTTTAGGGAAAATGGAGACCAAAGCACAGCATAGCAATACGACTACACCACTTTAAAAATATAGCATTCAATTTTACATTCAGGATAACCACCCCAAGAAGTGTAACCACCCACACTCCCTTCTCAGTCCTGCTTTAGGCCGATCCCTTCTCACAAGGTACACCCGTATAAAACCAGTGGTAAACTCAGTGTAGATGGTCCTGCAACACAGCCTACAAAATACTTATCAATACAGTTTAAAGCGTGCCCTGAGGAGACAAAACTACCATTACCCTGCACTGAAATCCTTATGAACAAAGGATTGGGGGTTTTTGTGAGAAACCCACCCTTTGCCTGTCATATAACCATCCTGTCCACTGGCTTTTCCCTTTTTGAAACACAATTACTCTCATCTATCACACAAGAGGCATAATGAATATTCATAGAGTGCTCTCATTCCTCTGTGGTGGAGAGGTATTATTGCTGTATCATAATCAGTTCTGCAATTCCCTAGAGCAAAAATGGAATTTCAGATCATTCCAATAAGCAACCATATAAAGCCTTGTCCAGTCCTATTAGGGAACGGCACGTTTCCTTCAGTACGGCCTCTCTGCTTTAACAGCCTGAAACCGGACACTTGACACGCAGTTCGGCTTACCCTGTGCTGAAACGCGATGGATTCGGTTCACATTTAAATTCCTGCAGCTCGGGGTACAACTCCCAGTTTCTACAGTAGGTGTGAGAAGAATCAACCCCATAGATACAGCTAATTATAAGACTAAATAAATGAATTTCATATTAAAGTCTGAGCAAGCCTCTCTGGCTGTTCACAACATACAGACAAGAATTCCTGCCACAGGAACCGGGGGGAGGGGGGGGAATTCTCCTGGGAAAACACATCACACTATCCTCATCTTATTCTTAGTCCAGAGCTTCATGGCATCTCCACTTCTTGTTAATTAGAAGTTCAGGTAACATTTGAGAAAAAACAGAGGAGCTATCAGACACTCAGCTGATACAAATCAGTGTTGTTCTGTGCACCAATTACACCAATTGTGGATTAGCTCCTGGCATGAAGGCAGCTCCTTTCAGTGCACAGGAGGCCCCCAAATGACACTTTAAGGAGTGTCAGGTAGCAAATCTTCTTTCTGACAAAGGAGAAGATATGCTCACCCCCTAGTCATGCCCACATTGAAATTGTCCTCTGCACAAAAGGGATGTGAAGTCATGGATATTGTATGCTTACAGGGGCAGAGCTGCACCCTTCCACAGCTTCACCCTCCTATGCATAGATTAACCTGCTCGGCTCTCCTGACAGGCAGCCAGCTCAGGGTGGCAGCTACAGAGATATCTTTGGAATATTGCAAAATTACCTCCTGCCGAACCAAACAGGACACAGTGCAAAAGCATTGCCAATTTGGCTGACTTATACACATTATGTGATCTAGGACCTTCTAATTTTGATGTTCCTATTTCAGATTCTTCTGAAAACTCAATAAACTAGCAGAAACAAGTCAGCACTGGCTGGTGACCTCCCTCCCTCACTGCCTGCTTCATAAAATTGAATGACAAGCTGTCCAGAAACAAAGCAAGAGGTGAGGAAGAAGAGATAGCAGCTGCCTGTTGAGTAGCCCCAGAAATGCTCCTGGTTGCTCTGATCAGACTTTCAGCTTTGTTCGGAAGTCCTCTGCTCAGAGGAGACCAGTGAGTCAGAAGCGTAGGCTGTGCTGCCTTAGCAAAACTGAGCTCTGAGGAGAATAACAATGGGCTTTCACCCGCCTTCCTTCCTGTACCTAATTACAGCACCAAAGCAAACCCCACTGTGCCTGCATCCCTGCCCTTCTCCCAGTACCCCTCAGGCCAGACACTTGCTTAGCGCTGTTCTGCACAAGATGCCACCTGCAGAATTATTTCATTGCTTTTTTAGACAACGGATACATATCCCTCCAGGACCAGAACACTCCTAACAAGCAAATGTCTCAACGACCCCTCCAGGGGTTAGCTGTAGCAGTGAGAGCAAATAAACTCAATAGACAGGGAGAGACAGTGCCTTATACCACAGGGTCCTCAAAAATATCATCAAGCTGCAGTTCACAACAGCCAGGAGAGGAGCAAACACATTCCAGCTGCAGACAGGCAGTGGGAAGGCCGGAAGAGTGTTTTTCCACATCTCACCTCTCTGTATCTGGTCTGCTCACAAGTCAGCGCTCTTCTGCAGCATCCACAGTGGTAAAGCCGCCTCTGAAAACACTGGGGAACAAATAGAAACCTAGTGAGGTTAGACTTGTGCTGGACCCTTGAAGAGACTATAGCTTATTCTTCTGCCTCTAGGCAACCAGTAATGTTATCAAAGTAATTACATCAAAGCAGCAATAATATGGTCTGCTATCCATCTTCAGGCTTTCTCTGTTCAGACAAAGGAGAACAGCCAGGGAAAAGGCTGGTTCTTCAAAAGCTGACCCAAGGCATGACTAAAGGGAAGTCAGGTCAAACCAATTAGGACAATACTCCTCCCCTATCTTATTTCCTGGTTTGGAAATTAAGGGGCAATTAAACCCTTAAATAGCTCATTATGAATCCCAGGGGGATGGGAGGGCTGCTGCAATCACTAGGCCCCACTGCAGTTTAATTTATAGCAGCTGAGGCTCTGGCCGTTCCCAAAACACTCAGATCAGATAAGCTGGCTGTACTGTAACTTGTCTCTGAAAATACAAACCCGTTTCCCCTGCAAAATGAAATTAATGCAGGGAGATCCATCAGCAGACCGCTTTCTGTCAAACCAGTAACACCTTCGCATGTGGCTTATCTGGCTGCAGCCATCAAGTGAATTACCAACCTGGATCTTAAACGCAACGTTTGACTTTCCGTCCATCTCGTTAGAGGCTTCGCACACCGTGTAGGCAAGTCAGCAGCAGCCATGGCGGCTCCAGCGCCTCCCGCGCCACAGGGCAGCCCGGCCAGGGCGCGCTGCTGCCCAGGGGCCTGCTGAAGAGAAGTGTTTCTTAACTCACGGAATCGCACCCAAGATAATGCTATTTTATCACCAAAAATAAACAAAGGTGCTGGGGTCCAAGGGATGGAGGAGGGGCACAGTGGCAGACAAGGAAGCTCACCGCTGTCCCACTCACCTGCCGGCTCCCGTGAAGCTCGGCCCGGCCCGGCCCAGCTCCATCGGCCCCTGAGCTGCTCAGCCCCTCACTGGCAAAGCACCCGCGGAGACGCTTAGAAACACACCGCCGGCATGAAACACCCACCGCGCTGCGGGCAGCGGCCCTGCCGGGGAGGCCAGCGCCGGCCGGCGCTGCTTCCAGCCGGTGCCGGGCAGAGCGCGGGGAGACAGCGGCTCCCTCAGGGCGGGTGTGCGGGTGTGCGAGAGGGG
>VWZZ01008057.1:250983-282857 GCA_013399095.1 Psophia crepitans
CCTGGGCTGGTGGGGGGTGTCCGTGCCCAGGGCAGGGGGTGGGAACTAGATGATCCTTGTGGTCCCTTCCCACCCAAACCAGTCTGGGATTTTATGAAATCTATTTTCCTTGACAATAAAGTACGTTAATTTTCCCCGTGGCACTGATCGGTCCCTGAACTTCCTGTCTTACCTCAATCTACAAGGTTTTTCATCCTCTCTTCTTGCCTCATCCTGTTGCAGATGCTCAGTGCTCCATCCCACACCTTGCCTTCCTCTTCACCATTTGCTGTCTGGCACCAGTTAATATCTTGAGGAAAATCTTCCCTGTGATTATTGGATTGCAAAGCCCTTTGAGGAGAATGGTAGAATCATGGAATCATTGAGATTGGCAGAGACCTCCAGGATCATCCAGTCCAACTGCCCCACCACCACCCATTCCCCACCAAACCATGTCCCTAAGTGCCACATCCAGCCTTTCCTTAAACGCCCCCAGCGACGGGGACTCCCCCCTCCCTGGGCAACCCGGTCCAATGCCCGACCACCCTTTCCGAGAAGAAATTTCTCCTCATCTCCAACCTGACCCTCCCCTGGCCCAACTTGCAGCCGTTCCCTCTGGTCCTATTGAGGGAACGCTGTAGCTGAGCTGTTCGGTTTAGTGTCCGTGTCATTTTCAAAACAAATTTAAAAGCACATCAGTCCTCTTCTAGTGTGGATTTTTTTGCAAGCTGCCAGTTCTGATACCTTGTTTATATGAAGCCTTTGCTAATTTACCCCAGATATAAACAAACTTGACAAAGTTAGTAGGTGGTGGAACACATATCAATCTGTTTTATTTCCGTTATTTAAAAAAAAACCTCTTAGGCAGTCCAGGATCACAGGAATTGGATAAATTATCTCTTCATTTCCTTCTATTTTTAGAATCAACACTAGGCATACATATGAAGGACACTGTAAGATATTTATTTCTAATAAGTTTTATCTAATGGTCTTAAAAACAGTAACAAAAGCAATTACATCATCAGCTTCACCGAATTTTTGGAGCCTGTGGCTGGGGAGGGCGGTTCATCCCATCTCCACCCCCTACTCCCAGGTCTCAGGCACTGCGAGTCCTGTCATGATCTTCAATCTCAGAGGCTGAAATAAACCCTGAAATATGAGATTTACTATTATTTCCCAAGCATTTATCAAACCTCCCTACAGAAGCCTAGATACTCATCTCCTCTGGTGCAGCACATCCCTTCTTTGAATCTACGCAACGAACAACAGTCCAGTCCCCTCTCCAGATCCCGTGAAGTCTCCGTACTCCTCTACTTCTGTGGATAATTTCTGAGGGCAGATGTGTTGTTTTTGAAATACACGACTATACTCCAGTGACGTATACCTTTAAAAAATCCTGGTAAAGCTGATCCTGGAGTCCTCACAGAAGGATTTTAACCTCTTCCCATCATTTCTTAAAATATTTAATTAGAATGTGAGAGCTGGCAAAGAGGTCTTTGGAAAGTTACATCCCATTTTGGTGTCTGATAACGCTCAAATCTTTCGAAAATCTAGACCTAGTGAAAAATGTTTGACAATAAATTGGGATCTTTATGCGTGATCTAAGTCCTACTGAAGCGCTCAGGACCTCAGCGAAACCAAGACTTGGCCCATGGAGAGGTTAACAGGTCCCTGCTGTGGGTAGTGGAACGTCTCTCGCATGAAGTCAAGGTGTTCTCCTCTCGACGGTATTCTTTTTTGCCTGTGTATTTTTCTTAGGCTTTATATTTAGTCTCCATCTGCTTCATGCCTGACTTGCTCTGATATTTATAGATGCTCTTACACAGATAATCTGGGAGAGAAAAAAAACAAAGGAAGACGGTAAAAAAAAAGTTTCCCTTTAACAGCGCTCTTCAAAACCCTGAATTCTACCCAGAATAAAAGAAAGGAGGAACAAAGAAGATAAATGCAGTAGGGCATGGCTGGGAATAGATACCACCCAGCCTTTTCTAACGAAATGTTACAATAAAAGTATAACATCGGGAAATAATTTGCTTTAAGGTTGATACATTCAAACCACCTCAATAAGCGATTGAGTTTAGGTGGGTGAAGTTTTACGGCTCTAATTAGACAGGCCAGTTTTCTGGCACTGCTAAGCACCAGAGACCTACATTAGCTTTTTATAAAGAACATAAAAATTGTAAAAATCTTTGCAACAAATTCTACACAAGAAAAAAAAAAGCTTTTTAATATATGTGCTTTAAAATGTCCTGTTCATTGGACTTTGATATCATTTGTTTCCATTCTGGTTATTCTTTCAGGTTAGCTGTAACAAAGGAATCTATAGGCTGCCTAAGAAAACATAAAGTCACATTTTTCTAGATCTATTTTCTGTATTTCCATACCTTTTATCCTCATATAGCCATGGGACCCCCAATCAGACCAGGATCCCACTTAGGGTCAAGTGTGCAGATACTTCATCACGTGTGTCCACCCCCACACGGTTGGGTAAGCAGTGTGCAGAAAAGAGCCAGGCTGAGGGAGCTGGGGATGTCCAGCCTGGAGCAGAGAAGGCTGCGGGGAGCCCTTGGAGCCCCTGCCAGTGCCTGCAGGGGCTGCAGGAAAGCTGGAGAGGGGCTGGTTGCAGGGCAGGGGGGGCCAGGCCAAGGGGAAGGGCCTGAAGCTGCAGGAGGGGAGCTGGAGCTGAGCTGGGAGGCAGCAATCCTTCCCTGGGAGGGTGCTGAGGCCCTGGCACAGGGTGCCCCGAGAAGCTGTGGCTGCCCCCGGCTCCCTGGCAGTGCCCAAGGCCAGGTTGGATGGGGCTTTGGGCAGCCTGGGCTGGTGGGGGGTGTCCCTGCCCATGGTAGGGGGTGGCACTGGGTGGGATGTAAGGTCCCTTCTCACCCAAACCAGCCTGGGATTCCTTATAAAATGAGGACACCTGATGATTCTCACTTTCTTCCCTGGTTAAAAGGACACCAGTTTTTGTGAAGGCTGCACATGTTGGAACAGTATCAGTTTGCAGGAAAACAGCCAAGGATTTGAAATTCGAGTAGTTTCATAGGAACAATTCATTGCAGCTCTAATACCATTCAGTCTTTCAAGCGTTGAGTAATGCTGGTTGTTTTATCTGACTTCAATGGATACGCAGTCACTGGAAGAATAAAGAGCCAGAATATATATTTCTGCCTTAGCAGGACTTTGAGAACTTCTCATGGGTTTCAATCATTTGTATTTCAGCAGCAATTATGTTTCCAGATCCAGTAAAAATTCTTTGGCCGATATCTGGCGTATTAGCACAATTATACATTTAATATCCATACACCAAATCACAAGTTAAGAAAAAACCGAACAGTAATGGGATTTTTAGTGCTAAATCTTCCAGATTCGCAGAACTCAAAGTCTTCAGGAGGGACTCCACTACTGAGCAAAAGGAAAGAGAAAGTTAAAAAACACCATTGTGTCATAAAGCAACACAGTTCCGAGTTTTGCTCCTTTTAAAATGTGATGCTCAGCGCAGTCGCTCATGTTAGACATCATCAAACCAGCGTCTTTAAGTCGTTCGTTTATGGTTATTTTCAACTTACATTGATTTTTTTCTTTACAAATATTTGGTCTTCTGTGTACATTTAAAAGTTACATTCTTCACTGAAAAAAAATATACTTATTCCTGTCTGTGCCACCAATGTTCTCTACAGCACTCCCTGGCACCCATACCAAGTATTCATCGTTATCGGTGGCTGTAAGAGCCTCGAAACTTGTGGTAACGAGGGTGGTTACAACCAGCCCTGGCAAATGCTGCCGTGGATTTGCAGAGCACAATATAGGGGAAGGATTAAACCTTTAATCCCCCAAAATCCACGAGCTCTGGATCCGGCCCTTGGGTCGGAGTTATAAGCGCCGCATTTCGACGGGCGTGAATTACGCACAGCCCGGTGAAACACGGGGTATTACTTCAGCCACTCAGGCAGTAAAAACTGTTACACCCCAGGGAACGAAAGCAGCAGTAGGTGTTGTACGCCGATGAAAATCTGTGAAACTCAACCGCCTCCCACAGCCTCTGCCATCTTGCTGAGTAACACAGCGCCTCAGGCTTCCAGCCTCAGCCACAGGCGTGGTCTAGTCCTGCTTCAAAATTCCCAGCAGTCCGGTTTCCAGCTTCACCCTCCTTTTGCGCCGTTCCCTACGCAGGCTGCTGCCTGGTGCCCTGTTAAACCCCTCTGCCTTCAGTCTTGCGCCTCCCTACCCCAGTAAATGTCTACAAATCGAATTCTGCCTTCACAGCCAGGGCTGTATTTAGCAACAGGCCCAGGGTTTTTCTTCATCTCGTGGCTCAAAAGGTTTATTTCTCCTTCCTGTAAATTTGTCCTGGGTTTGAAGATTTATCAGGCCTGAGTCACACGCTTGTCACGTCGCTGCGCTCCCTGCAAAGACACTGGGCGTAACAGCGCTCCAGCCCGTGCACAGCTTGCGGTGGTGATGACTCTTCCCGCAGCAGAGCGTTGGTGTCCGAGTCAGCATCCGCTGGAAAACAACTACTTGTGACTTCACCGGGGTACAAAAATTAATCCTTTGCTGATGTTAGTTGTTCAGCACCTTTTTATTTTGTTTTTCACCTGTTAATCTAACGGCCTTTGTTGTTAATCTCTCGTTGCTGAGGCAGGAAAAAGCTCGTGTATTTAGAATTGTCATTTCTGGCGTTTCTGTTGAGAGCTAACTCCCAGAGGCACCATTTGCCTCTATCACTAGATAGAATATTTTTTTTTCTGTTCCTCACAGTTCTTTTCAAGGGCTTTTATTTCCCTGGCATCAGACAGATCAATCTAGCGGCAGCTAATGCCTGGTTATAGGAAAATCTGATACTGAAAGCCTTGAAGTGACTTGTAAATAACACCCTGCACTTGCTCCTCTGTTCCTTGCCCACCAGCACTCAACCTCCCACTCCAGACAGTAACTCCACTCTGGTTCTCTCCTACCACAAACAGTTCAGTTCCTCCCCTGCCTGTGTAGCAGCACGGTAGCAAGTGGGTTTATTCCAGCTAAAGTGGCCAAGCATGTGATTCTTTATTTTAACAGACCACTACAGGAGTTTAGTTAAGCTGGGACAGCGCTACATACAAGTGTACCGCATCTTTACGCAGATACTGATCACTTTTGGGGGAAAAGCAGTAATTCTGCTACACTAAATTGAGGTTGCTCACCCCCAATTGCCTTCCTCTCTGAAGTTTGCTCCACTGACCCCCCCAGCTCCTCCTCCTGCTCAGTCAGAAACTGCTTCCTTTGCAAAACAAGTAGATAGCTTGTGTGACAAGGTTTATCATTTAAAAACCTCATTTCATTGCTCCTTTGATGGAAAGTACAGTTGCATTTCTATTACCCCTTCCAGCTGTCAAAGGCCATTAGCTAGAAATCTCATCATAATTCCTTGCATAGTCCACAAAATGAAATTCTTTTCATGGTTCTGCAGCCTGAACATTTCTATTGCAGTTATGCAAGACAAAGAAAAAACATTTATTAGTAATCTCTCTCCTTCCTCCCTGTAAGGGAAAGCAATTCTGCTGCATCCATTCCTTTGGCCTCCTGAACGCTCCCAGTTCACGTGGGCTGTAAGTGAAGTTTGCAGGCAGGTCTCTGGGCTTCAGGGTGGCTGGAACAGTAGAAGAAACAAGAAGAGACTTGTGGTTTGAGTTACCTACCAGCCCCTTCGCAGGGGTATGCGCTGTACTGCCATGGTCCTCCGTCCTACAGGCTTTGCCTCACCTGTCAGGACCCCAGATTCTCAGGAATAAGAGGGTTTGGGTGCCCAATGCCAGCATTCCCTCAAAGCTAGATTCCTAGAAAGTGCTGAGCGCTGTTCCTAAAAGCCTTGCAAGTTAAATTTTTAACCGAGAAGCACATTGAACACATCCTTATTTCTGATTCCTAAGGAATTCTCATCTAGACACATCAGAAAAATACTGGGCCCCTCAAATACCACTTCAGCCCCCCAAATATTTTTTTACTTAAATGCGAATACCTGAGCCACTGAGAAAGAATTTTGTTTTGGTTTGGTAACACCAAACTCACCGCTGATAGCAAACCAAGGCAGGAAGTACTATTGATTTTTACTTTTTAAATAGCTTAATAAGGATTTTCCTTCAGAGACTTTACTCCTACATTTGCTACCTCATTTATTTTGCTGTAATTTTCTTGAGCCCTACCAGCCTAGTCACTTTTAATCAGATCTCCAGACTGAAGCACTCCAGGAGTTTAACTGGGAAGCCAAGGTTAGCTTGGCTAACCACAATTCCGTGGCTGCTTCAGCATTATTCAATGACTCCTCCAGCGACTCGCATCATTTGCTGTATGTGCGGCTGGTTTGTCGGAGACCAGCTTGCCAGACCCTGGAAAAGTGTTTCCAGCTCCGAGAATGTGTCAAACACTTGAGATATCTCAGACATCAGGTCGTTACATTTGATTATAGCATGCAAGTAAATACGTAATGAGGCAGGACATGAGGATTTTGCTCTGGTTGAACTAGTTTTTAGATGAGAAAGCAGAAAGGTCGCCCTTACTGTGCTCTCAGCAGATGCACAGTCATCTATGTACTTCTCTTGGGTAGCTGAAATCCCACAGAAGATGAGGTACGGGATACAGAAGCACTTTCACTGAAAGCTTCCCTCATACCTTCTCCTCTTCAGCTTTTGCTGGGTGGTGGCACTGAGTGTTTTCGTAGAGAATCTGAAATAGAATATTATTATTAAGAGCCCCAGAGCTCTTGAGTAGAGTTAAGACATCAGGATTGTGTCAACTAACTGCAGTGCTTGCAATTCATATATTTTGCTGAAGAATTCTGCCTGCCAGGTACCTGATCCGCTCTAAGAGCTTGGCTTCACATCACGAAGACTGGAAACAGCCACCAGACTTCACGAAGGGTTTTTTCCAGTAGTCAGAGCTTTTCTGAAGACTTCAGTACGTGCTAAATACCAGACATCGTGAAGTTTCTTCAAGAGCAGTTTGCACAAGTGCTAAAAACACAATGTCCAAGGCGAGCTGTGTTCCAGTTTCTATTCCAGCTGAGGGCTTTCAGGGGCTCATTGTTTCTGCATGCGCTTTCAGGGCAGTATCTGGCACTGTATGCTCCCAAGCAGGCTTTGATGGCTTTTAGTGCTATTGCTGTCCTGTTCTGAGGTTACTACCATGGCCAGAGAACAAACAGCGTCGTCTGTCACAGATACAGACCATGCCAACCCCCCAAGCAGAAGGTTTAACAAACCACTGCCCTGTTTGGGTTAGATGAGAACTGAGATCACACGGCCCTCAGTTAGACTGGGGGTAGGAGAAAGTGAAGGAAGAAATCAAAATAGGGTCTAACCCCACCCAAATATCACAGCTTAGAATCCTCTGGTTCTTATTGCCATCTCCAGAAACTGCAATAATGTCCAGATGAGTAATCTGTTTCAATTCTTGGTCTGCACAGCACGTGTTAAATGCTGCATCGCCTTGCTGGCACCTCTCGATGACAGCAACGCAACTCCCTTCAACAGCTCATGCCTGACATTTTCTAGCAGATTTGCTAATTAGCAAGGGGCAAGACTATTTGCCATGCAGGGTTTATTTCTGTTGTTTCCTTATTGACATGTTATCTGCTTGCCATGGTGAAGCATCTTTCAGAACTGCAATTAAAATACATGAGTTGCCCTTCTTTGTCTTTCCTGGAAGAATCACCCTGCTGTCTAGTTTTTTCCTGCTGCTTATACATGCCGCTCACAGTTCTTGCAGACGGGAAGATCAAATGCATCCAGAAACAAAACAAATCCATATTGTGTTCTGGCAGTATGGATTTATTCCATCAAATACTTATTTCTATGTCAACACTCAAGCCCACATGAGACCCTGCTTCAGTCCAAGTTGTCCAGGGCATCTTGGCCATATTTGAAGTTTCTGACAGACAAGATTAAGCTTTTCACTAGAGATCTGAGTGCCCATAATGTGCAGGGAAGGATGAAGCAGTCACTGTTTGGACTGGAGAGTCTGGGACTTTGAACACTTCATTTTTACCTTAGCATAAACGAAGGGCTACGTGGTTTACCTACACTTTGTAATTAGAAATACACTGCAGTTCAAATATCATTAACATAATGGACTGTGTTACATTACCTGTCCTGTCTTCAGCATTAACAGGTTTTTCCAGAAGAGCAGACATTGCCAAGTCTCTTGCAGAGATCAAGGACTGCATCTCCTGAAGATACCACACGCTCTGAGACTCTGGCACGCTCAAAACTAGTGCTCCCTATCTTGACAAGGGGAAAAGCTGCAGTGGCACAAATACCCTTTGAAAAAACAGTCCAGTAACGAATTAGCCTGGATTTACTGCCAAACGCTGCATTCGACCTCAGTTTGTAGGTAGAGAACAGAAACGGCCAACTAAATCACTTAACAGCATCCAGACACACAGCACTAAGACAAACACCCCACCAGAATGCTTCCTGTTTGCCTCGGTAGCGTTCATTCATTCCGTACCCAATAAGCCAGAAAACAGTCCTGTCTCGGTACTCACCCCTTGGACTGCTGGCTGGGAGTTTCTGCTACAAAAAATTAACCCACAAAGCCCTTTCCTGCGGGAAGAAGCATTTGTTTGCTGAGAAGCAGCAGAAACAGCCAGAAAAGATCAATTTTACACTTCAAGATATTTATAAATGAGTTAAAGAAATCCTTCCCGAAGGCCATGTCAAATAAAGACATCAACTGCAAGTCGGCTGCAGCAAGCCGTGAACTAAAAATACTCCGCTTCATGAATTGGTGTGTTTATCCAAGTGTTCAACTGTTACTTGCAGGTACCAAAGATGACATACGCTCCCATGAGAAAAGCCAAGACTGCAGTTCCCTTCACTGTTCTGAGCGCACTGCAGCAGCCTATTTTACATATAATATATACGTTATTGGCCAACGAAAGAGGTCTGGTCCTTCAAGTCTCAAGGATGAAAAATACTGTTCATTATTCAGATGGTGAACACGTACATGCCTCAAGCCAAGTACCTAATTCTACACTCAGCGCCCAAGCTAGGGCAGATCAAACATCCACACCTGACCCAGGACCCGCGAAGGCAGGCGCCCAAACACGGATGGATTGCGAATGTTAACTCAGGACCTTTTCCTTAGGCCAGAGGCTCATTTGAGAACCAAGACCAGCACCTACACATGAACATTTTGCATATGGTGAGTCAAGCAAACAGAGAGGAACACCTCATCCATCCTTTGCGGCAACACGATCAAACTGATGGATGGTCCAGAAAAAAAATATCATTTATCAGCTTGCCTCAAGTGGGAGATTTTTAGCTTTTTCCATAACTACTCATCTTTCCTGACAGGAGGCTTTTGATCGACTGCTTAGACAACAGAAGGCCCTGGTTTGCAGGGCCAGCGGTAAAGCTGTCTGTTCTGGAGGGCCAACACGCTCTCACACTCCTGTACGATACCCTTGCGGAGATGGTGGTAAAGGAAGGGCTGGCTTGAGAATTCCCCCTAGCCTGCCTCGCTAAAGAGCCATACCCATCAGTTGTAATCACAGTTGTGGCTTTTTACTTTGAACTGGAGCGTTAAGCATGTTTAAAGACTGAAATCAATACAAGTTATTCTGCTAGAACAAAATAAAGCAAGTTACTTCTAAGCAAGCTCCCCTAGAGCAGGCGTGCACGAACAAGGCAGGGGCAAGAGTAATCTGGATCCTATAGACAAAATACAATTTGTCACCAGATCCTCAACTGATACCAATATCATCTCAGACCACCCTGCCAAGCTGAAGTGCAGGAGCGAATTTCATTGCAGCAAGGCAGTCCTTGAGCTCTTGGCTTCCAGAAAAACCCACCTTCCCCCCCCAAAAAAAAAAACCAAACTTGAAACAGATTTATGAGACAGCCCTGAAGGTTATCTTAGACTGAAGAAATGGAATAAATCTCTGGATAGACAGGTTGCTTGTGTGTGCCAAGTGTGTGTTTAGGGATCATTTATTTTTAGATGACTGCTAGCCTCATGCAGGATCCGTTTTAGATCACACTGAGTAACCACCCCTTGGTTCCCGTGGCTTCTTTCCACCGTCCAGGATATCGAGCAGGAAGCCATGCCAATCACTTCCACAGTAAGTTACTGTAAGAATGCTCAGAGCAGGTAAAAAGGAAAGCATTATCAGATAATTTTATTCAACCTTCAGGACGTCTCCCCTGAGGCAAGCACCAGGGAGTGAGAGCATGAGGCATCTTCACAAAGGCATCAGCCGCCTTACCTGCTCTGTCAGGGCAGTGGCAGGCCAGAGCTCTGGGAAAGTTTGGATTCAGCCTCAAATCCAGTGACTTTATGCTTACTCAGATCTCGCTCTGTCACCCTCATTTGCTGAGGCCTGATCAGACACTGCTGCGGATGCGTTAGCACGTTTTCACTCCCCGCTCTGGGGCACAGCAAGTCTCCGTTTGCAGGCTGAGAGCCCACAGCAGTATGAGGCAGCTAAAGCCAACTCCCTTCTCAACACGCTGCACCAAGCACGGGTGGAAGTCACCCTCTATCAGCCAAAAGGGCAGAAGCTCATTAAAATATGCTAATAAGATCTTCTTACTTCACCTTTAATCTAGGAAAGAAGTCGCTTCTGTTTTCTCCGTTTCCCTCAGCATCAGTTGCTCCTGCCCGGGAAAGTATTTGATTGATTATTGTATCTTCCTTCCACCGTCTTTTAATTTCTTAATGTTTGATTTCTGTCGTAGTAAAGAGAGGAAAAGCCAAGTTAAAACAGACAGCAAGCCTTTCCCCAGTGACCTGTGAAAGGAAGCTTAATTAACACTTGGAACTCCCTCACATATCTGGAAATCACTCAGCGCTTGTGGCCAGGCTGCTGCTCAGAGCTGCCTTAAACACAGGCTTGTGAGATGTTACAGCTGAAATTACTATTCACGTTACTAACAGCACCCCAATATCCCTTGTACCCAAGCTGGCATTGTCCACACGCTTAACGAGGTGTCACACAGAAGCGGAGGAAGTCTTGGACCAGGGTAAAAAAAAAGTCATCTCTGGGTCCTGCTGTGAAATCAGAAGTGGCACTGATCAATTTTTTGGCCTTTAAGAAGCCCAGACCCCCAGCATTTGGCAGGATGAGTTATTCCTCCAGATCATAACTCCACAGCTCCATCATCCTCTGCTCTCCTGCTACAAAAAAGAGAGGTGACCATTAGCCACTGCCTGCTGACGTGCTGCTTCTTTCCAAGCTTTTCCCTTGATGACAACCCACAAGGTTATAAACGCACCAAGCTGGAGATCAGGCTCACCATGTCAAACTAGACTTGAAAATTCACACTACAAAAACCAGCCGCAGGTTACCCAGAGGGACCAGCTCACCCAAACACCCCAAGGCACAAAGGCAGCTCCTTCCTTGCCAGCAAAGCCCTCGGGGATGCTTCACAATTAGCTGCCTCCTAAATTGGCCAGCCCTGCCTAAAAATCCAGGCTGCTTTAAGGCATTGCGGTTATTTTCAGGCAACAAACACAAAGAGTCACCTTAGAAAAACTTGACTGCACTTACTGATTGTACAGCACCCCCCTATAAAGCCCCCAGAGCTCCTGAGACCACAGAAACACATGAATTCCCCCCATGCAGGGGATTAAATACCCCAGAGCGAGGTGAGGCTGAGCCAGGAGGGCGGGAGGGCACTGGTAGGGGGTGGCAAGGTGGTAGCAGAGGATGGACCAGAAGTATCTGTGCTGGCACTGGGTTGGAGCTAAACCCCCGGCTGGTAAAAATCAGTATATTTTGTTTGAAGGTGGGATTGCAGTTTTTATGCTGAAGGGATTATCAAAAGTAAACCATAAAGAATGTCAAGCACTCTTCATGAACACTTAAATTGCTTAAAATACATATGTCCTAGATATGCCTTAGATAGAGTCAACATTTAAATTATTATCCTGGAGCAGGGGGTTTTTTCCCCCCAAGGTCAGAGTCCATTCATGATCTGAACCTCCTCAGAAGTGAGCTTTAAGTGGATGAGAGTCCAGCCTCCAAGTTGAACGCATCCAGCCGATGTTCCCCGATGAAAGGTTCCAGCACTGAAAGGTCTTTCTGGCCCAAAAGCTCCCTCAGCAGCCCCGCTAAACTGGGGCTGTGGGCTTGCCTAGCTGCCCAAACTGGCTCCTACGTCTCTCGCTGTCCAACAGTCCTGTCCATCCAGGTAAGAACTCAGATATCACTAGAGGGAGCCCAATAGACACCCACAGACAGAAGGACTTTGGAAGAGCAATGGGGTGCAGAGCAGAGGCACCTGCTGCAGGCAGAGATGGGTTGCTGGATAGACAGACGCATAGAAGTGCATTTTTGAGAAGCAATTAAATAACAGCAGGTGGGGTGCTAGAACTGGAGAGACATAGAAAGGAGAAGAGGAAGGTGACAGGGTACAGGCTGCATTGGCAGAAGAGCTGAAATCCCCAGGGATCCACCCAGACCAGGAGATGGAGGCAGGGACAGGCAGAGATCTGGAGATGCATGGCAGGGACGGTCCAGACACACAACTCGCTGCACCTCCTGGCACCCACGGGAGGCCTTCACCACCCTGAGGCTTCTCTCTCTGCCCCTTCCTCCTCCGCAGCACCGGCTGCCCGACCCTCACCCACCCAGGAGCAGGCAGCGGATGCCTGGATGCTGCTCTCCCACGAGGCTTCCCAGACACAAGGCAGCTCACACGTGTGTGCAAGGGAGGCACCGAGCTCCTGGCTCAGCGCGCTGCTGGGGCTTGCTGGGAGGGATCCTTCCTCGCCACTGGGACCAGCTGCTCCTTACTGGAGGCAGCTGCCTGGGGAACCCCGTTCACCTCACTCCTCAGCCAGCTCCAGGGGCAGGCAGGGGCAGGCGGGGGCGGGCAGGGGCGGGCAGGGACAGGCAGGGGCAGGCAGCCCCCTCCCCAGCCACAGCCCCTGGCGCAGCAGGGCCAGGGCCAGCACCAGCCCCTGCCCCGCTGCCCCATCGTGGTGGGTCCCACCCGGGCTGCCAGCCCCAGCCCAGAGCTGGCAAGGTTTGTTCCTTCATGCCGCAGAGATCCCAGCCCACCAGAAGATGCTTCTGGCCTGAAACCTCCCTCAGCGCCCCTTTCCCAGCCCCGCTAACGCTGCGGCTGCGGGCTGGCTTTGGTCTCCTTTCCAGCTCTAATCACCTTTTGGGTTTTTTAAGCTTTCATGGCTCAGTCAGAACACATTGTATTTCACGCCAGACCAAAGAAGAGAGAGGACAGAAAAAGCTACGCTCAGGGAGTGACATCCATACAAATAAATAAACAGAGGAGGCTCAGCTGCCTTTCTGGTTTATATCTTTCGGATTAGTTCGGGAAACGGAATCACTGCAGTGTGTACAAAGCAACACAGGCTTTGCAAAGCTCTCTCCATTCCTATGGGGCAGGAAAGGGCATCACATTCTCCTGACTATTGCTTTCTCACGGGCTTAAAATTTGAATACAATAAGCAAATCCACTTGGAAACCAGAGCTGAATCTTGGCAGGCAGGAAAGATCAGAGTAATGTTAAAATAAAGGATTTTGGCTTGCTGCATGAAGAGCGGTGAGGACACAACAAGAGTGAGTGTGGCTCGAGCTTGGTTTGCATTTCCACAGTCCTGAAGCGAAATGTTTTCAAAGTCTCACTTTCCACATGGTGAATGTAGTTAATTCATGGTGGGACAGGTATCCAGGGCTTCCCCGTGGGTGGGGGGGAGAATCCGGGTCTTTAACAATACTGAAACTCAACAGGAAGTCGCCTGAAATAATAAATGAAGTGCAAGGAGGACTTGAGGCTTTCTGGCAAACTTCACATTACTGCTCACGGGGTGGCCGCCCCGCCCCCGTACGGACCCCCCCGCTTGCGCACGCAACACTCAGCTCTCTGCATCTCTTTGGCTTTTCACGTCCTGTTCCTTTCTCCTTTTCATCTCCAGGAAAAGGTTATGAGCATCATCCCCCTCGTCGGTGACAATTTCTCTGCGGCCCCAAATTGTCAGGGATAACTGCAGTTCTTAGAAAGCCCCTGAGCTCTCACTTCAGCTTTCCGGTTGAATTTGTGTGGGTTGAAATCAGGTTCTTCAGATTATTCTAATTTCTGGTATTTCTCCATCTGTGACTCGCAGATTTGTCCGTCATAAAACTAGCAGCGGGGCGATGAGTGGTATTAATAGAAGCAAATGGTTTTACAAGCTTCAAACAGGGCCATAAATCTAACCCCCAGAGCTACGCTTTCATAGCAGAGTGCTTTTACAGAGCGACTGTAAAAACGAACCCGTTTGCTCACGGAGGATGAAATTAATTCCTCCGGGGTCTGTGATGTGTGGTCCCCCATCGGCAGCCGGGCCCCTGGTTGCCCCATGCTCGCTGGCCCCCGATGTTGCTGGGTTTGTGTTGTGCTTGGTGCTCTGCAAGCGCAGACCAAGCTCTGGCCAAAGTCATCACCGGCAAAGACGGACCCACGGACAAGCGCCTGATGGGGAAATCGTGCTGTGTGCCAGTGCCGGTCCGCAGGGGGGTTCTCGCCCTCCAGTGCCTTGTGCTAAAAAAGAAGCAATTAACCTCTCTTCCAGGGTATAATCCCCCAAACCACTGTCAGGAGAGGCCCCACCACGGGCAGCTGCAGTCCCCGAACACGATCTGCGATGTGGCAGAGGAAGGGCCACGTGGAAATTAAGCGGCAGCGTGAGTCGGCGTACGGGTCGCCGCGACGCAGCGCAGAGCTCATTCTGCAGGTGCTTCAGCCAGAAACAACAGCTTGAACTTTTGTTTCCTGAGCAGGACCAAGACTTCGGCGTCTAACCCTTGATGCTCCCATTTACAACTCAATTTTCAAAATGCCCTGTGAATACCAAAACACTTCCGACTGCGTTTTGTTTGTCTCCTGAATTCAGCACGTCGGACAAGCCGAGAGCCGCGAAATAACTTGCCGAAGCCTCCTTGCAGCTCGAGTGCTGCAGTGCTTCTGCCTTCAACTTCAGCTCACGAAGACAATAAATACTTTCCCGTTCCCATCGAGCCTCGTTGAAACGCGAGGCTGACGCTCCATTAGTCGCTAGCGCGGTGGTTAGTCGTGGGAAAGCTAACATTTCCCTCCCTGTTGTAATCACTGAAACACCAGGGGACAAATGGCTAATTAGGAGGTTTGTACCAAATAGTAGAAACCACTAAGTGGCTGGCTGTCAATTAAAACTCTAATTCCATCTGAAAGGGATGTATTAAGCAAGACGATCTTGAACAGCGAAGAATTTCAACTAACAAAAGTTAGTTGAAAGTTTGGAAACCCCAGCCCAGGCTTCCAGCTATTTCACACCCGGCGGGAGTTTTCTACAGCCCCCCCATCCCAAAATGTTTCACAGACACGACGGCGTGCTTGGAGACAGAACGGCTGATGCCCGAGAAGGGGATGTGCCACCCCCAAGGTCGAATAATAAGTGGGCGATGTCCAAAGCCCGGCAGCGGGTGCCAAGGGCTGCCGGGACTTTTCGTCACTTCAATGACTCCAGCTGCCGGTGGTGACGTCCATGGCGCCCGTACAGCCGCGCGGGGTCCTGGGACGGGGGGGGGAGAGGGCCCCAGCACTCGTTTTCGCTTTGTTCCAGGCTGAGGGGAGCTGCGTGGAATTTTGGGTTTTATGAAAACGCCGTCTTGGAGGCCAGATCGCCGCCACGACCTGCGCTCCCTGCCCCTCGTTTCAGCGATTCCACAACTGAGCCGCGCGGGGAACCACGGGTGCTCCCAGGTTTGTACGCCGCCGGTCCAGGATTTGAGACGTTTGGAGAAAAAAAAAACCCAAACAAAACCCCGAGATGCCGTTCCCTCCACGAGGAACTTCCCCTGGTCTGACACTTGAGGTCCGGGAAGCTTCGTGATCGGAACACGGAAAACAGCACAGAAAACCCTGCGGCCGCCGGGGAGCAACCGGGGGCAAGTGGGAAACCGGTGTTGCCTTCGGAAACATCCCGCTGGGTGTCAGCTGCTCCTGCCGGTGCAGGGAAGCGCGGCTCCACCCTGATCTCCTGGTTTTCTGGCTTTACCAAAAAAACCCCCAGCGCAGCGAGCCGCAGTTTGACCTTCAAGGTCTGACCGTGGTTGGGACCGGGGTGAACAGTTATTTGACTGCGCGTCCGTGTTTCCCATTAGACTTTCCACGTGAGGTACGCTGGACCGAACAATTCTCCTCTGTAGAGTTCAAGGTGCCTCTGACCCAGCTTTCTTGTTAGAAAATCAGAGATATTTTTGCACACAAAAAACCGAGGCACGCAAAGCCTGCCACAAACACTTTCAAATCTCTTTATTCCTGGACCAGTTGGAACCCGTCGCCTGTAGCAAACAGAGCACCAAGAGGCTCCTTTCTGGTGGGAGCCTGACACACAAGGCTGCAGACAAACAGGCTTCACCCATTTTCTCTTTTTTTTTTTTAAAAAAAGTGTGTGATATGGAAAAAATAGATGCAGCCTCGAAGCACAGATCACAATTTCCAGGGTAGGTACGAACTCACCGCGCTCACACTCACTCTCTGCTCCCTCTGTTTTCCACAAAGAGCCCAAATTAGGTTTGTCTGTTTTGCAGACACATTTATTTCCCCCCGTGCTTTACATTCTCCCCGCGCTGACAGCGGAACCCTGCGAGAAGCCTCTTGCTGCTATCGAGCACCCGGCCCAAGCACAGGGTTTCTTGACAAAAAGCTTTGCATTTCTGCATTATCCCTTGCAAATATCTGACCTAAATACTATCATTATAGTGTATTATAGTGTTCACGCCACTCGTGCCGCTGCGCATACGTGGGCCTGTGTAATGAAAGGTAATAGTAAAACGTGAACATCAATTCTGGTGATTAACGCTTGGTACCAAAGTAAAGTTTAGATGCCCAAAGGACACGGAGTCGGGTGTGTAAAGCTGATGGTTAATTTAACTTGGCAAATAGCTGTGTGAGAACCGGGACTGGGATTTGCAAACAATCTTTTACCTTGATTTTTTTTATTTATTTATTTACATTCTTAGTAGGCATGAATGCATGAAGCAAAATTTTAAAACAGAAAAGGCCTTTAGGAGCAACTTTAATGCTTTATTTTAAACAGATATAATAGTAGCAGTAGTAGTAGTAGTAGTAGTAGTAATAATAATAATAATAATAATAATAAAAACTCCCACACCTTTTGAACAGAAAATTTGGAATATTTCATCCTGAATGTTTTATTCACTTAATTTTGTCTGCACGGGCTTTCGGAGCAGCTGAGGTTTCTGGGAGTAAGCAGCTCTCCAGAATGCCTATTGAATACCGAGATGATGGCGGAGAAGAAAACATCCCATAACAATCCCTGTGTGTTTTTTTTCGAAACCACGTTTTAAGCAGGAAATGTGAGGTTTAGGTCAAACTAGACTATTTTAAAAGGCAGTGGATGAAACCAGCCGCAGCAAATGGCTCTGGGCGCAGCGCTGCATCCCCCGCAGCGCTTGGGAGCGGCAGGGAGATCATCTCCCCCCGGGAATATTTCCTTCGGGCCATGGAAGAGGAGAGTGGGTAGCTGTGTTCGCAGGGGATGCCGCCACCCCCCAGCAGCCACGGTCCGTGTCGCTGCGCGGCACCGACCCGCCAACGCTTACACCCAGCGAAGGAGGGACCCGCACCGCGTCCCGCCCGGGAAGGCGGTGATGGTTCCCAAATTCAGCCGGCTCGGGCGCCCACTTTCTGCCTCCTGCTGAAGTGAGGAGGGGGGGAGGCTCCAGCGCCTGATCAATATTCTGTGTCATAGCTGGGTTATTTAATTATCTGGGGATGGGCTCGTTTTAAACCAGATCTTTCAACTCGGGCTATTAAAAAGCTTTTCCTATAAATATCGCTGCCATACATCGAGACCCAGGGGAGGGTTCCTGCACTCTCGTAATCCGATTTGTGGGAGTGGGACTTCAGCAAAGAAATGCATCCGAGCAGGAAGCTTTTCAGCCTGAAAGCCACCTTAACCCCCCCTATACTGAAAAGCCTCCATTTAGCCCCAGCCTGCAGAGAAGGTGCCTCCTTCTTCAGCATCCTCGGGGCCAGGCGCCTCCGGTGAGCCGTGAGAGCCGCGATCCATCTCCCCTCGGGACCGTGGCCCCCGGTACGGGGTTGCCTGGAAGGCTGTCAGGAGCCACTTTGGCTAATTGCAAACCTGGCTTAAAAGCATCGAGGGTGCAAAGCAACAGCAGCCTAATGCAGGACCAAAGGTTAATGCACAATTACACGAAAGCATTTAGTCTTCCAGAAAAGGAAAGGTGCATTTATTTATTTATTTGCTTGGGTTTATCCCTTTAAAAAGGAAAAATCTGCTCCACAACCAAGTAACAGCCCATGAAAAAGGGAACGCTCCCTTCCTCCCCACCTCCCGCCTTCCCTGGCAGAAGCCTCCGCTCTTTCTGCAGCGTCCTTGGAGGCGTTACGGCCGCGTCTCCCAGCGCGGGGCACGCTGGTGCAGCCCTGAGCAGGCATTGCCTCACCGGGCTCTGCCCCGAGCCCCCGGGGGTCCCTGTGAGCCGGGGGGGTCCCGTCAGGCTCTGTCTCCGGTTAGCACACGGAAAAAAAGCAAACAGCATCAGCTGCCAGGCTACAGCGGAGAGGAGACTGAGCTCCCCTGATTAATGAGGGCTGATGCACATCCAAGCCCCACTTTCTCGCCGAGCGATGCGCAATAAAGAAGACTCCCTGCCAGTGACAGGCCGGGGCAGGAAGGGGAATGAGAATAATACATCAACTCAGCAGCGAGACGCGGAAAGGGCAGCGTGCCGAAAGAGCCGGCGAGACCTTTAGTAGCAGAAATGTTTTCCTGCGCAGGAGGCTTTCGCTTTCGTGACAGCCCACGCCAGGAAGGCAGCAGGGAGCCGAGGGAAGTTTGTTCCTGGGTGAGGTCTGATGGATGATGAACGATGCTGGCTGCTGCCGGTGGCTCTTTTGGGGACGTGCCACCAGGCTGGGCAAGGAGCTGCAGCTCCTGAGTAGCAGCTTGGCTGCTGCTTTCCTTGAGGAGTTTATGGGTGCAGAGCCCGATCCAAAACTTCAGACTCCCTGAGACTGGCAGCTCACAGAAACTGGCCCGTGTGGGCTTGATCTTCCCCTGACATAAAACTGGGAAGTCCTTGGAACCGTAACAGATTCGCAAACTGAAGCTGATTTGCACTGGCTGAGCATCTGCTCCCTCCAGCAGATCTGCCTCCGGAGGAACCAGGCAAATTATGCTTTCAGGGAACCTGACCCTAGATACAGAGGGGCTTTCAGAGGTGGCACTCGTTCCCTGGTTTCAGGGCACTGGCTTGTCTCCTGCATTCATCTTAAAATCTTACCTGCTGTGCCCATCTGCTCCGCACATCACGATCAATATTGCCAGTGAATAGCACGGAGATGTGCACAGAAAACCACGCAGTCAATCAAAAAATTGTAGAATTGTTTTTCCCCCACCCCTCATCTGCCGAAGCGCCCGGAGCGCGTTAGCAATGGCTGAAAGCGCTGACCTCTCGCCTCCGCGCAGCTGTCATCCTGCCAGCAGGCTTATTCACCCCCCCCAAGGGCCAGGGCGCTGCCCCACGCCGAGGCGCTGCCCCCATGGCGCTGCCCAGGGAGACCAGAGAGCCGGAGCTGGGAGAACGGCGTTCTCTGACCCCACGCCTACCAATTCCGTCGTGAGGGACGAGGCCCTACGGCCAGGGCAAATCTTGGCTGAGGCAAAAAGCTCCACGTGGTGCTCAGCCGCTGGGGCGAAGCAGATGCAGAGGGTTTGGTGCAAGCCGGGCTGCAAACAGGAGGCAGAAACCCTCTGCTGCCTTACGTTAGTCCTGTGCCTGTTCCATCCTCCCCCCCAAGCTGCCGGCCACTGACTCGTGCCCCTGCGCACCTACGGGCAGAGAAGGTTCCTCGGAGCCCGTGCCAGCCCGGGAGCCTCCCTGCAGCCGGGTTTTTCGGCGTGGTCAGCACGCTGCAGATGACTAAGGCATTTCTGATTAATGGGAGGGGGTAGCGTCTGCTCGAGAAAGCAATAAAACTCCGAGCCAGGAAAGCGAGTTTTGGCCTGACACGTGCAGTAATATTTCAAGCGGTGATGTTCTAGAGGAATGAGATATCCTGGAAACCTGTGGTGGGCTCCGTAGGGAACTCATTATAAAAGCAGGTAGGATTCAGCACCTGCCAGGGCATCTGGGGTCCGACACTGCCTAATGCATTTCTCCTCCTGGTAACTCTCTAAGGACAGAATTACTGTTGCTGTAACAGTAATAATTTTTTTTTAACAGGCAGAGAATTTAGTTTTATCCCAAAGAACATGTTGGGCAGAACAGAGAATGAAACCCCGGTCTCCTTAACCAGAGCTGGGTGTCCTGGAGCCTGAGCCACCCACCTTTCGGCAGGTGCCTGCGGAGAAAGCAGAAGGTGAGCAAGCTGTGAGCAAACTTCACATCCTTCCCTGCAGCTCCCTTCACCCTTCACACCCAGACCGTGAGCAGCTCACCACGGGGCTGGTGGGAAGGTACCTTCCCAGACAGCGGGTCCGACACATCGGCTGCAGCCCCCGGTGAGCCGGGCCACCAGAGCCGTAGGGTGGGCAGCGGCTGGGACCGAGGGGCTGCAGCATGGGGGGCAGCGTTCTCTGCTCCCCATTTTGTGGCTGGTTTGACAGACAAAACACAAGCACGCAGAGGCTCAGAGTCCACCGGGTCTGATCCTCATCTGCAGCAATGTCATTTTACACCTGCCGTTGTGCCTGACTGCTTTAAAGATCTTGCCAGAAATAAGAAAAATCCAATACTGATCGTGCATACAAACCTCATCCTGCCTTCCCCCCACATCTGAAATGAATATTACCCGGCTGAAAGCCAGAGGTTGAATTCCCCTTGAAGATCTTGGCCGGCACCGCGCTTGCCATTAGCGAAACATCGCTTTTACCGATAGCTTTCTCATCAGGACCCTCCCCGCAGCGCCGTATCGATCGCAGAGGGGCTGGGGAGCACCTGCGCTCCTCGCCTCGCTCCCTGCGGCCACGGAGGCTTTACTGGGATGTGCGGGGGCCGGGCAGGCCCTTGGCTAATCACACTGGCCATCAATAAAGCTGTTTAGCAGCACAGCTGCCATCTCCCTGGACGGTGACCGCCGAGCAGCGAGGCTGTTTCTGGAGCGGGGGGAAGGGGGACATCAGCCGGGCTGGTTTCCTCCGCGCTGCCACCAGTGGGTCATTTTCCATCAGGGTCGGAGGCTCAGGGCGCACGGGGCAGCATGTCCCAGAGGGCAGCCAGTGAAACAAGGGGGCTCCTGCAGCTTCAGACGAGAAGAGGAACTGAGCCAGTTTGCTTAAAAACAAAGGAAAAAAAAGAGAAAAGAAAAAAGACACACTTTTGTGGCTGCTCTGGTTCCAGAGGTGCAAAAGATAACAGCAGAGCCGTTACGGCCAGGCAGGAACGCACACGCCACCAACACCCGCCCGCGGGAACAGGCCGCCCACTGTCCCACGGAACGACGCTGATCCCGCTCGTCTGTGGCCCTGGGCTCTCGATTTGCACAGCTCTGAGGGAGGTGACTGCTGGGAGGAGAGCGCTGGGGCTTTCTGAAACACAGGGCGCCGCCCGAGGCCGCCACCCCAGCTTGGCGGGCGCCTCAGCCCTGGACCAGGCAACAAACGTGATGCTGGACATCTCTTTTAACGTCCCAGCTCCTCGCTGGGCCCACGGGGCACCCAGCACCGCTCCGTGTCTGAAAAAAAACCGGCACAAAAAAAGCAAAACGAATCAACGAGGAGGAACAGGGTGACTCTGTCATCTATTTATAGCCCATAAGTGGTGCCAAGCCAAATGTAGGTTACTATAACATGTGAATCATCCTGCTTTGAAGAGCAGGGATGAAAATAAGGGATGTGAGAAGGGGGTGGGGGTAGAAGCGGTTATAAAATCCTGCCTTGATTGACTACAAGTTGCAGTTTGCCAACAGCCTCTAGACAGAAGCATGTAGCATGTGATGCGCCTGTTCCCACTACGCTGGAGAGGATCTGCCTGTAATTCCCAAGCAATGTGCCAGCAAAGTGCTGTAAATGCGCCAGCACTGACAGAAGAAGTCGGAACAGCCTATCTGGCTGAATATCTGTGGCTCAGTCCCCGTGTAGCAGACGGAGGCGTTTCCGAACGGGCAGGGCACGAGGCTCGTAAGGCTCATTTCTTTCCTAATCCTCTCTCAGCTCCATCTCTGTGTCTGTGGAAGGGGCTTAAAAATAGCGACCCCACCCTTAAAAAAATCTCTTTGAGGCTGAGCATGAAAAGTGCTACAGGAGGAGGTAAGTACCAGGAGTGGTTATGGCCAGCGGGTGCCAGTAATGCTGAGAAACAGATCCAGACGTTACGGTCAGCTTGGTATTCGAGGTGGGCGCACCCCAAGCAAAGGGGCAGCATCCCCCGGGACCTCGGGCAGGTCTCATGCCGTGATGGGATGCGGTACGGAGGCTGTTCTCCTCCGGATGTTTCGTGGCCATGTGCAAATGAGGCGATGCAGGGGGTCGCTGTCACTGGGAGTTTGGGGCCACAGCTCCTGCTTTTGCAGTTGGCGTAGTCGGTAATACAGAAATGTGCAGGCTTTCTCCCCGCTCCTCAGCGTGACAGTTTTCACCCTTGGCAATTGCAGAAAGGCCCCCTGAGATTTGGGCACTGCTGTGGAGGTAGGAGAGAAAGACAGTGCGCAGGGTTAGCAAAACCAGAGGGGATAAACAGAGAGGAGCGTGTCTCGCAGGGAGGCAGGAAGGAAGGCAAGATATTCCAGTGCTGATGTGCCGCAGCAACATAGTAGAGAAGCAGAAGAAAAGGAAAAGGTCACTGCACGAGCACGTAACGTCCCTACCAGGAGCATCACTGGGTTTTCAGAGGGGTAAACCAGAAAGGTCTGCGCCTTTCCTGCCGGAAAATATGCACTGGAAAGAAACTGAGAGGCAGAAACTAGGACACAAGCTTCCCCTTCAGCAGCATCTCACACGCAGAGGAGAAAGGGTAGAGCAGATCCTCGCCAGCACCCATGGGAACCTCGGCTCCCGGTGCCGTGCGGTCCCCATCGCATCCCTCCCGCTCCCCGTGCTGCAGGGTGCCCTCTCCTGCGGCACTGAGGGCTCCACGTCCCACGGCCGCTCCGTTGCCTGGGGTTGGTACGTGGCCACAGCTCGGGGTACGTCGGAGTGCGTCCTGCAAAGCATCACTGATTTAAGGCTCTTCCCACGGTTGGTTGTTGCTGGAGTCTCCCTAACACAGAACTGGACCGAGGAGCCGGGAGGAAGGGCAGACTGTACCTGGGAGAAGAGAAAAAGAGAGAAAGAGGGAACACATTTGGGCTGAAAACACCCTCTGGAAGTGAGGGTTAGCTCATACTTTCCTATCACACCCCGTTTCAGGAGCGCCGGCGAAGCAAGCTGCTCTGAGAGGCACTGGAAGAGATTTTTTGCTCCTTGGGGTTCTCCAAGATGTAGGACTGCCGCAAGCCTCGCGGCTTCTGGCATTTTCCTTGAGAGCCACCCAACAGCTTTCCATGCTCTGGCCTTCAGGGATCAATCACCCACCCTGATGTTCAAGGTAATTCTATTCCTGCTTACATCAAGGAAGTTAGGCCAGGGCCAAGGACTTAATCAGCGCTTGCTCTGCAAAACTGAAGTCATCTAACGCAGCTGGTGTTAAATCCGAACTCCTATCAGCCCCATCGCAAGCTTTGGTCTTCAGGGTCATCACAGGAGGGGACTGTAAAATGCTAATGGTCAGAAACCTGACGGGAGCCATCAATAGGAAGGCAACGGTCTGAGGAGTCCGATTCAGCCGCCAGAAAGAACGACCTTTATCGTTATTCCTATCACCTGCTCTTCCTGGGCTGCTTCAGCCTTTAATTCTTCGTCCCACACATTAATTTCCGTACGTACTAATAGCAGCTCACCCATCCAGCACGAAGGCTCTGCACCTCGTCGGGACCGCGCGCCTTTTCCCAGCGGGGCTGGCCGGGGCAGGGAGGGAGCAACGCAACCTGGTGGTCTGCAGCGCAACAGCGGGGTAATAAAAGCTCTTTTGGGCACAATGTGCCTCGGGGACCAGCACTCCGCACCTGCTTTTCAATGCGAAACCAAACCCATAAATCTCTTCGGCCCTATTTGTGTAGCCCTCCCGTAAATAAATAGGAAGCCGTGCTTGCTGGCAGTCCCTTGAGCGAGGGTACGGCCGATCAGCACCTGAATGTGGTTTTGCTAAAATCATACGGAATTAGAGGTCTGAAGAATTCAATACAACGACAACAAAAAAGCGCCTTTTCCTCTTAATATTCTCATAAAGTTCTGTGCCCACTTTTCTTTGGAAGACACCGTTAGCCCCACACATCAGACAGCCAAATCCGATGTGATGGGATGTTTGCGTCGGAGGGAAGTAGCCCGGGGTGCGGGTGGGAAATAGGCGTGGAAAGCTGCTGGCCACGCCGTGCGGTGGGAAGCGCACAGGGAGCACTGATACGTTTATACCCGAGGCATACAAACCCAGGGAGGAGAGCAGTGCTAGGGCAGCCTAGCCGGAGGTGTTCTGTGGCACAGGCACACAGAGCTTTCTCTCCACGTCTTGCGACCAGGAATTACTCCCCACCTCCGAACACGCGGCCGGTGAGGGCAGCAGGGCTGCAGCGCTGCCTCCGCGCAGAACGAACCGCGGCGAGCGCTGCATCAGAGATTTCCAGCCCCAGAGCATCCCCATCTGCCACCTGAGCTGGGGGGACGGCTCCTCTCCCTGATCCTTCCATGGGCTGAGTCCCCGGGGAGCGCTGGCGGGGGCAGCGGCACGACCCGCCGAGGGCTCGCGGCTGCGCTGGCTCATTTCACCAGTTCCCTCCTCACAGGGAGCTGTGCAAGTCACGGCTCGTCCTGGTTTTATCTGGTTCCTCACCGCCTCCCCCAACCCTGCACCCTCCGCAGAACACCTCTTCATTTTTCAGTTTTATTATTCTGGCTCTGATCATCTTTGTGCTGGATTTCAATGCACACACACACAAAAAATAATAATAATAAAAGCACGGCCGGGTAGATGGAGCATCCCTCATTTGTCAAGAAAAAAATTAGGCCACGCATTTCGCAGTCCCCACAGGCTCCTAAAGAACGAGGTTTTTCCGTAAAGTGCATTAAATAACTGCGTAGCAGTGCCTGTGTCTAGTCCTCAGAGTTTAAAACTCTGTGTCTTAAAAAAAACATATCTATTTTTGTATGTCTTTCAGCAGCTGATCTTTGCATTACTATAAATGCCATCCATTAACATGAATTATGCTTCAAGCCCATTACCACTTAGACACCCATCAGCATGCAGAACATCCTCCACACCTCTCTCCTCACCGTCCTCTGATTCACACGGGTCTTTAAATGTGCAGCAGCACCCCTCAGCTGTTCGGTTCGGGACTTTGTCACCGTTTCTGAAGAGTAAAATGTCTAAAATCCCCTCCTGTACCCAGGAATTTAGGAATATGCCCCCCTCCCCCCAGCACATCTCTGCAAGCAGCCGCCTTTCCCCCGAGATCTGCATTTCCCTCTAACTTCCACGGTCACAAGCTGCGCATCGAGGGTTCCCCAGTTTCCGTCTGGTTTCCTGAAGGAGGAACACCAGAAAAGCCTGGAAAGCAGCCTAGCGGAGGGCGCACCCATGAAGCGAGTACTTGGCCATGTTTAATTCATCAGGCAGCAGCTGAAGTTTTTGGGAGGAGAAGCTCCGGCACGGGGCGCCGTGCTGACTCACGGCAGCCTTCAGAGCGTTCCAGGCGTGAACCTGCGGAGACCCGGGTGGAAGAGGGGGAGCAGGGACCTGTATGTCTGTCCGGGGTGACAGCAGCCCTCAGAGCTCTGGAAAGGCGTCGGGTGGGTTTCTTGCTGCTGGGGGTGTCCCTGAACCTTGGTAAAAAGTCCTTTTTTCTTAGTGATTTTTTATATTAAACACAAATTGCCTTAAAATGCCTTGATACAAAGAGGTGTCTTCAGGAGCTCAGCCCCTCCCGGAGAGCGAGCTCCTCTCACGTCCCACATGTGGGGAAATCAAAATTGGATTTCTCAGCTAAATCCCACCGGGCAAAGCCTCAGGTCAAGCCTAAAGCCCGGAGCCCGTCTGTCCTCCCAGCTACTGCAGGACGCCCTCCCCCCACCGAAAGGCATTTCTGCTTCATGAACTCCTCTGCTCCTTGGTTTTCTGCAGAAAGATGCTTCTGCCAAGCACATTGGAGTCCTGCTTTCCAACCGGCCGTGTTAAGCGCCCAATTTGCTCCAAAATCACCTGGCCTGAACAAAGGGCAATAAACCCTTCGCGGCCGCTCCGCTGGGGTAGCACAATTACCTGGAGCAAATGGAAATGACTCTGCGAGAGAAAATTGCTCTGGAAAGGGAACTATGAGAGAATCTAATAAAGGTGTAGAAAATAGACATGAGTCCCCGGCTTCTGAAGAACAGGAGGGAACAAGCAAAGCCCGAGGACGAGCAGGGTGAACAACCGGATCCCTCGCCAGCGTTCAGGCCATGGGTGCTGGCTCACCGCTCGGACTCGGTCAAGTCACTTAACCTCCGAGGTTTCCATCAAGCGCACGAGTTTTGGGGTGTGAGGAGAGAGCAAGGCAAAGCTTTCAAAATCTCCCCAAGAGGGTGGTGTGCTGCCACGTCACCAGCGTCGCGGGAAGGGACCGGCAGCCTCTCGCGCACCACAGGAGTGCAGTGGTTTGCCGTGCGAAGCCTGGAGGCTCCCGATGCGGGATGCGACGGTAAAGCTGGCGCTGGCTCCCAGGGAACGCGAGCGCACAGCGCGGGGGGCTGCTCCCAGCCCCACCGCATTTGTCACTGCCCATCTCACTCACATTATTTATTTAGAGAGAAAAATGGAGGAAGAACGTAATTTTTTTCCTTGACCTCTGAAACCTATTGATTGCTGCTCTGCAACAGAAATCAGGCTCCATTTATACTCACAGAATATCCCTGTGCCAGTGCAGAGCGACGTTTGAAGGTTACATTGAGCCCCCGCCTCCATCCCTGCCCATATTCCTCCCCAAACATCTTCATCCTAATTAAATGACATTTTTCCCTAGCACCCAAAGATGTTAAAAACTGCAAATGAAGAGAAGATCCGGCACGTGGAACGTTTCCTTCCTGCGTTTACAGGAGGAAACGCCGTTCCTGTGGGTGAAAGATAACAACCTGGAAAGGATCCGACCCTTTCTGCAGAAGGGAAAACCAACAAAGACCCAAACCAAACCCGGTTCTTGACATCCATATTCTAACGCTACGAGCGGCTACTCTCAGCGTCAAAGGTCTGTGTCGATAAACAGGGTCTTTCATCGGCGAAGGCAGCGGTGTTGTCACCGCAGGGCAGGCGGTCCCGGCGCCCGCAGCCAGACCAGGGACTCCGCACGTGGAGAGCAGCAGCAGCAAGGACAGAGGCGATGCTGAAAACGCTGCAGGCCATCACCTTTCTCTCTTGTACTGCTGGCGAAAGGTGTGGGATTAAGGAAAGAGCCACCAACTGCCAGGACAGAGGGTGGGGATTCCTCCGGACAATAAATAAATATTATTAAAGCATTTCTATCAGCAGGCCTCCGTGCAAAAGACAAGTTGCACAGGCGCGTTGCTCACCGGCTGGGGCCTGAGGGCAGCAAACTCACAGCCGGGCTGTGAAACCCACCGTCCCGGCCACGGCGAAGCGCTGGTGGCGCTTGCTTTGGAAAGGGCGGAACGCGCTGGCGCTAACCCCAGCGTGATCCCCTTGTGAGCAGCCCGTGCCAGGACACAGCGCCAGCGGAGCCCGGCGGCTGGTGAGAACCATCCGCGTTTCATTGCAGCCTTCCGTCTTGACAGAAAATTTCGTATTGCGCCTTTTGATTTAATGACCTGTTCAACAATTAGCTGAAGCAATTAAAATGAGGGACTGGGGGGGTGGGTTTGGCTTGTGATGGAAAATGCACTAAAAACTCAGCCCAACAAACCTGCGCACCCCCCTTCTACAAACGTTCCCAAACCCACTAAACTCACAGCGAGAACGTTGGGGGTTTGGTTTGGGGTTTTTTTTTTAATATTGTTATAATTAGGATTAGCCAAGAGGTGGAGAACATTAAGGTCTAATAAACGCACCACACGCGTAAACAAATTAGTTTGCTGGATGCTGTGCAGTGGAGTTATTAACTCAGCAGCCTCAGGGGCAGCTGCTGGGAACGCAGAGCAACAGCGCAGCGATTTCTCGGGGCCAGCTCGAAGCCATACTGAACCTGTACTTAACCTATAGATTTTCTACACCATATTATTTGTGCGTAAAGTAACGAGATGTCTGGTCATCCCCACTTCTGACGGGAGCAGTGGGGATGGGGTTACCAAAACACTCAGGAGAAGTAAAAGCTTTTTTTAAAATACAGATTTTATTTCCCACAGCCAGTGGATCCTCAGCAGCCACTGCTGGTGCAAGCTGGGGAGCACTGGGAACACCAGTCTGTGTCCGTAACGGCGTCCGTGTGGTTCTGCAAATGAGTCCCACACAAGGCAGCACCTCTGACGCGCAACGCAGTCAGCGCAAGAGAGCGACCTCGGAGAGCTCATCGCATCATGGGATCGCTAAGGTGGGAAGAGACCTCCGGGGTCATCTAGTGCAACCACCAGATGATAGAGAAGTGGCATCTCTTCCCAGGGGAAATTGCTAGGGTTGTCCGCGTGTCTAATAAATCCAATATGATATTACATATATTTTTAATATCGCACACAGCAGCCTTAGCCGAGCGCCGCAGTCCCGTGCGCCTTCCTAGCACACGCAGCGCTCAGACCGTGTGGTGGCTCTTCTCTGAGACAAGCCGGTCCCCAGAGAAAGGCCAGGCAAGCGGGCAGAGAAGCAGAAGGCCGCTCCCCCCGCGCCGTCGCTCTGGGCCCGGGTGTCCCGGTGAACTCAGCAGGAGCCCTGCGCATGAAATGACGGCAGGTGACGGCCCGTAAATCCTGCTTTAATAACTCCGCGCTACGTTACCCTGGGTCTGTGGAAAGGCGTTTAACCACCAGGCTGGGCAGCGGCATGGCGGCCGGTTCTGCAAACCCACCTCAGGGCGAGTAAAACCGACTCTGTTGGAGGGATCGAGGTGAGACCGAGCTACAACTTAAAGCGGAGAATTTCACGCAGGAGTTGGTCTCATTACTGGGAGGTGATGGAAAACACCTCCCTTTCATCCGGTCATTCTCATCAGCGGATCTCAAACACATCGCAACAGAGACGGTTTCATTAGCTTCATTATCTCCACGTTCGTTAGGCAGGAACAGAGGCGCAGCGAGACGAGATGCTGCAGCCGCAGTTCCCGGTGAAGAGCTGGGAAGGGGGGGCCGTGCTCGGAGCCCGCGTGAACCACGCCACCTCCGTACCGGATTCAAGATTTTATTGACGAGCGCTACAGTTCCTGAAGTAAGAGCCGCTCGTGGAAGTTCGAAACCCCCCAGAAGGACAAGCAGGCTTGGTTACTCCGCGCCACGCACATAAAAAACACGCCACGGATTGCACCTCTGTTACACAAACGCCGCTCGCAGCGCGAGGAAGGAAATGCACCATTAGAGCGAATTACAGCCCGCGGTGGGTGCTGCAATTAAGCAGCTACAGTGTGCAGGTACCACTTCTCCCCGGCAAAAATATAGGGAAGATGAGACTGATCTGAGCACGCACGGCCAGACAGGGCTCGCCTTCAGCCTCAGCCGCAGCGGGGGGGGAAGGGTGGCTCTGGGTGCCGGTGCCGTAAAACCGGCCAGAATTGGCTCTACCCGACGGGTCAGACCTGGCCCTGGGCTGGTGCCTCCAGCGCTGCCACCCCCTATCTGGGGGCTCAGGTGTGGCCCCCACATCCCACACCCGCCCCACGGCGCTTGGAGTTAGGGAGTCAGACCCCCGCGCGCGTGCAGCGCAGGGGCGCTCGGTCTTCCCGGTGCCAAACGAGGAATGAACGAGCAGGAGGGTAGAGCGAGTGGCGGCGACGGGGAGCGGGGTCTGGCGGGGAGGAAAGGGCTGTGGTGGAAAAAAATTGGGAAGCGAGGTGGGGAAGGTAAAGCACGTGGTGTGTCCAGGGTAGGGTCCTCATCCAAGCCTGGCTTGAAAAGGAAGGTTGCTTTCCTCTCCTCATTAGGGGGCTAACAAGGGCACGGCTGTTCTGCCTGTAGCGTTGACTCGCCAGGCTCCCGCGCTCCTGGAAGAAGCCGCCCGGGCAGGAGGCTGCTCTCATTCGCGCTGGTGCCGCTGACGTTAGCAGCCAGCCCCTGGGATTTTGTTCTCTTTCCACTGCGGTTCTGCAGCGTGTCACTCTGGCAAGGGCATGAATTTATTCCTGATTTTCCCCGGGACGAGTGGGAAGAGTCTGTCCTGACCCCCGACGCCACAGTCAGTCGCAGCCGCGACTGCTGGCCCGCACGGCACGGGGCATCGCGCCCCTCCCGGAAGGGTTCGTTCTCACTCGCTCTGGGGCGCCGTATTAACGCGCCTAATGACATCACGTGCAAAGATTGCGTTCCCCAAACGATGGTGATTGCAGAATAGGTAATTGCATTTAGAAAAAGCTTTTGATCCGGGGGGAAGGCCAGTTAAGGAGGCTGATTTATGGCTGTGCAAGATCTGTCGTATCAGAGCTGGGTTTTGTTGATGGAGGGAATCATTAAATCCCAGCGAAATCCCGCTGCCTGAGCCTGACCTTAGGGAAATGTCAACGGAATTCCACGCGAAGGAAAAGCTGTGTGACCTGGGCAATCGGTACCACGCTGGGGACAAACCAGGGGGGCTGGTGATCGGGGGAGAGCCGCGGACGAGAAAAAAGTGAGAAACATTATTGTGGTCAGGATGGAGCTTTTTACAAACCCAGGCCACAGGACGATCTGTTTCATGTTACGAAATCAGAACTATTGGACACAGCTAAAGCAGTAGGGCATGGATAAACTTAATGGGGGACTAGGAGCAGCATCTGTTGGATGGGGGGTGTTTCTGCCACCAACAGGAGAGGACACCACATTGAAACAGGAACAAAAAAAATCAGTAGAAAAACCAAACTATGAGTCCCTGGAAGAAGTTTGTTGCAGCCTTGACTGGCAAAATACTGGAGCGGTGAGTGCAAGGCAGAGACACGGGGAAATGGATGCGCTGACGCAGAGGGAGCAGACTACGGCGTATCAGAAGCCATGAGATTATTAGATAAAGCTTTCCCTCATTCTTCACAAACATTAAATAATTCCCAGTGGCTAGTTAAGAAAATCGGGTTAAGAGATCGGCTGGGAGAGTTTTGTTTGCTTTATTTTTTAATTCTACAATGGACAGGCCTGATATCTGACAAAATTTCAGGCACGACCTGCACTGCCAAGGCAAGGGGCACTTCAGATGATGACGCAGAATATTCTGACCTTGACATTCACAGGTGATAACTTTTAAATCCTGTTCTCCAAGTGTTTTCCAAACGCATTTAACTGACACGGAACCAGTTGCTCGGAGTTAATGCTAATCTGGAGGTTGGAAGTTAAAAAGAAAGCAGTGCAGCGAATTGCACCGCGTTTGCGCGTCCTGGTCCTGCGGCATCGCTGTGACCGCAGAACTACTAAAGGTCACTTCAATTTCAGTATATTGATATGGTTTCTACTCCTGCAGGTCCTTCTCACGCTCACCTTTACTGGGGGTAAGAAGGCAAGCAGGCAGCCTGCACGGTGAGCCTGCTGAGAGAGGAGCCTTAAAGCAGCGCTGGAGCATTAAGGCAGTGAAAAGGCCACAGGAATCCAGTGCATGGAATCATGGAATCGGGATCATTGAGGTTGGCAGAGACCTCCAGGGTCATCGAGTCCAGCTGATCCCCCCCCACCCATTCCCCACCAAACCATGTCCCTAAGTGCCACATCCAGCCTTTCCTTAAACACCCCCAGGGACGGGGACTCCCCCCTCCCTGGGCAACCCGTTCCAA
>VWZZ01008057.1:293143-306044 GCA_013399095.1 Psophia crepitans
GGGGGGGGGGGGGGAGGTGGTGGTGCCTGGGTACCAGCTCTGCAGCGAGCGATGCTGGGGAGGGAGATGCTGGGGAGGGAGATGGGAACCGGGTGGGTCCTGCTCCGATGCCAGCGCTGCCTCCCAGGGAGGGAGTTTCCGAAAGTCCCTTTCGAGAACTTTTTCTGCTCCCTGCGTGAAGTCTGGGTCACAGATGTTTTCTGCGTCTCTGTTGCAGGACACGATTCATCAGCTGGAGAACGAGCTTAGAGGAACAAAGTGGGAAATGGCACGTCACTTGAGGGAATACCAGGATCTCCTCAATGTCAAGATGGCCCTGGATATCGAAATTGCTGCGTACAGGTACAGTAGGATCATTGCGGACGTGTCTGGAATATTAATAGCGCTGCAGCTGCTGCTGGCTCGGGAAGCTTTATCAGAGATAAGAAATATCTGCACGCAGTGAGCACAAGTAAAATTGGCACTTGGCTGCATTATTACCACTTAAAAACCTGCACAGACCCAAGGAGCGTTTGCAATGAGCAAGCAGAGCTCGTTAGGGACTGAGAGATAAGCAGTGGTGGGCACAGGACAGCAGGACTCGGCGCAGCGCCGCATCCTGCCCTTGCTTACAAAAGCAGGAGACAAGTTTTTTTAATTCCCATTTGCTTCGCGTACGCCGAGCGATCGGTGCTTGTCACCTGCGTTCCCTTTTATCCCTTGGGGGAGACAGTGCACCCGCTTGATCATGGCTTCAAGCGGGGAATGCTAATCTGCTTGTCAAGCACACTTTCACTTTTCTTGCTCAACTTTCCTTGGAAGCACCCGCTCTGATCCGCAGCAGGAGCGGTGCTTGCTATTGCCATCGCCTGGCAGGTTTTTTTAGTCTGCTTTGCAGCCCTTCAGAACTCTCATCAGAGAACTGTTGATTTTTCTGGGTCACAGGCTTGCATGAAAAACATGCGTTTGAATATAAAAGTAAAAAAAAAAAATCTCCAGATCTGCGTAAATTCAGCCAAACGCAGATCCCTGAGAGTCTGTAGCCGTTTGCTGCCAAATGCGCTAGCGGAGCAAAAGTCTCCGCAGTTTTTGTAGCCGCGGGAGGAAGGAGGGTGCCCAAACCGTCGGACTAGGACCCACGCTCTAATGGCTTTGGGTATCTCAGCCACGACATTCGATGTGGGTCTGTTGGCTGCGTTAAATTATCAGTTTGCCCAAGCCATAGCGCATCCTGTGAAGCCAATTATTTTGCTGTACTCCGTGCTGGCTTATGCCAAGCTAAAGCTTTTGACATTAAGGATGAATTTTGGCTGCTCAGCCGAAGGTGCCACACTCACCGTACGCAGCCCAAGCTAAAAGCTGTTTGCTGAATAGGAATTTAGCAAAAGAGCTGATTCAGGGCAAGATGAACCAGGCTGTGAGGGATGGATTACTGAGCAGCTCTAGCATATTCCATGTACCAACCGGTTTCATCCCACTGCCAGAGCGCAATGTTCTAATAGCTGTCCCTGAGGCTGGGTTTCTATGCTCATTTCTCTTCTTCCTCTGGATTCCCTTAGGAAGCTGCTGGAGGGCGAAGAGACAAGATTCAGTGCCTTCTCTGGAAGCATCACCGGGCCCATATTCACACACAGGCAACCATCTGTCACAATAGCATCCACTAAAATTCAGAAAACAAAAATCGAACCACCAAAGCTGAAGGTCCAGCACAAGTTTGTAGAAGAAATCATTGAAGAGACAAAAGTGGAGGATGAGAAGTCGGAAATGGAAGACGCCCTAGCAGCCATCGCAGAAGAAATGGCAGCCAAGGCCAAGGAAGAAGAACAGGAGGAAGAAAAAGCCGAAGAAGCTGCAGAGGAGGAAGCTGTTCCTGAGAAGGCTGCTGCAGAACAGGCAGCTGCACCTGAGGAAGAAGAGGAGGAGGAAGAAGAAGCTGCAAAATCTGATGCTGCAGAAGAAGGGGGTTCTGAAAAAGAAGAAATAGAGGAGAAGGAAGGAGAGGAGGCTGAAGAGGAGGGGGAAGAAGCTGAGGCCAAGGGCAAAGCTGAAGAGGTAGCAGCAAAGGTAGAGAAGGTCAAAACACCTCCCTCCAAGTCTCCCCCTAAATCCCCCCCTAAATCCCCTGTCACAGAGCCGGCCAAGGCTGTCCAGAAGGAAGTGGCTGCAGAAGCAGGAAAAGAACAGAAGGTGGAGAAAGCTGCTGAGAAACCAGCCAAGGAGGAAGAGAAAGCCCCGTCCCCAGAGAAGCCAGCAACACCAAAGGTAACCTCTCCAGACAAGGCAGCAGCAACCCCAGAGAAGCCTGCGACACCAGAGAAGCCTCCAACCCCAGAGAAAGCAGCGACCCCAGAGAAGCCGGTGACCCCGGAGAAGCCTCGCTCTCCAGAGAAGCCAGCAACCCCAGAAAAGCCCCGTACTCCCGAAAAGCCGGCGACTCCAGAGAAGCCCCGATCTCCAGAGAAGCCGGCTTCCCCGGCCAAAGATGAAAAGGCTGTGGTGGAGGAGACCATCACCGTCACAAAGGTAACAAAAATTAGCGCGGAGGTAGACAAGGAGTCCAGGAAAGAAGATATTGCAGTGAATGGTGAGGTGGAGGAGAAAAAGGAAGAGGAGGAATCCAAGGAGAAGGAGGTTGAGGAGGAAGACAAGGGAGTGGTCACCAATGGCCTAGATGTGAGCCCAACCGATGATAAGGGTGAGAAAATTGTAGTAACCAAAAAAGCAGAGAAAATCACTGGTGAAGGTGGGGACAGTACGACCACGTATATCACCAAGTCAGTGACAGTCACTCAGAAGGTAGAGGAACACGAAGAAAGCTTTGAGGAGAAACTAGTGTCCACCAAGAAAGTGGAGAAAGTTACTTCACATGCCGTAGTAAAAGAGATTAAAGAGACCGAATAAAATAAATCATAGCTAAATTAAAAAAAAAAACCAAACAATTAAAGAGCTTGGGTCGGTGCAAAAGGTTAAGCCATATGACAGCTGCAAAATGCATGTGAGTGACGGCTTCAAAGCAGAACGGGTTCTCTCATGGAGGCTCCAGACACACAGTATTTTACTTTTTTTGTGCAATATAGGGGAGGGGGGGGGAATGCATGCAGGCTCAAGATGTACTCCCTCCACAGAGCTTGGGGATCTAAAAAAAAAAATAAAATAAAATACTAATAATAGTGCATGAGATGAAATGTGCAAGGGAAGCTTTTTTTTGAATTTCCTGAGCTGTTGGAGGGACATATCTGAGGGACGACTTAAGATGTATTATGCAAAGAACCAACTGAGCCAAAACCAAACAGAAAACAGTGATAGAATATTCATGAGAACCAGAACTCTCCTAGCCTTAAAACAAAAGCTACTTATAAATAATTATGTTTACCTCACTGGTGCAATTAGGGTGGACTTTTGCTCATGGGAGAACCTAGTTGACATGCACAGTACGCAACCTTTTGTTGTTCGATGTACAAGTCACAGCAGTTCTTGCTCAATAAAGGTCAATACTGAAAATAACGCCTGGTCTGGTGACGTTCTTCAAGGGAGGGTTTGGGTTGGGAGCTTCTGCCTCTGTCCTGAACAGGAGGAAGAGTTGTGTGGGTTGAGAAGCTACTTGGGTTTTCCTCATTTAGAACACAAGTTTGGATATGATGAACACATTTATTGTAACATAATACAAATACTTGAGCCGGTTTAAGCAAATAATGCTTCCCAAAGCACGGAGGAAGCGATGGAATGCGGCTCGGAGGGGCTGCCCTTGCTTCTGCTGACCAGGGGAAGGGCTCTGCTGCCCTTGGCAGCATGGCTCAGCAATCCTGCTCCTGCCAAGCGCGGCAGCGCTAAACTCTGCTGCAGGGGCAGTTTTCCTCCCTGCACGCTAAAGATGTGGCACTTTCCAGATTGTTCCTTCATTTATCTTTCTCCCCTGAGAAGTTAGCCTGGCTGTGAGCCACAACTGGAGGTGGCACCTTCTGTGATGCTCATTTGTCACTTAAGTGTGCAAAGACCTATTAACTAATTAAACCAAGACACCGTGTGCTCATCAAAGCAGGGGAGCTTCTGATTATTTTTTTCCCCTTCTGCGTTAATTCTAGGGGAACCTCCTTACCCACCCCCTGTCTCGAGTGATCATCGGCTGCAATCTGCCTCCAACCATGAAATTCTAAAATTGAGAGCAAATAAATTCCTGGGAAAAAGGAAACTGTCCCAGAGATGATGCTGTTATGTATCAAAAATATTCCTAGCTCTTTTTTTTTTTAGATATTTGTCCATGGGGGGGTGGAACTAGATGATCTTTGAGGTCCCTTCCAATCCAAACTAGTCTATGATTTGAAAATAACTGCGGAAATAAGACCCTTCCAGTGTCTGAGCTGAGGCTGGGCAGGGTTCAGCTCATGCCTGGTATGACTGACACACAAAACCAAATTCAAGAATTAAAGCCTATTTAATTTCCAGCAGAAAGGCCTCCCAGGCGTCGGCCTATGTCTACTGCCCCTTCCAGATTGGCTTTATTAAGAAGAAAATCAGTTAACGGGCCATTTAAAACCCCACCACATTGGAAAATAAATGGAGAGATGTGAAACAAAGGGAAAAAGAGGAAGGCTCCAATTTGGGGAACTAACAGGTCTTATTATGGGATTAATACTGTCTTTATCATATTTCAAAAGAAAACCAAAGAACGCTACCCACCGTCACCACCAGACACGCCAACGGTTGTTTCGGGAGCTGGGCTCAGCGCACAGGCTGCGCTGAACGCTGTCGGCTAATTGAGGGTCTGATCAAAATCTCTCTGATCTGCATATGCCTCCCAATTCTTTACCCTATCAATAACTGGAGACCAAGCGGGTTTTAATTGAAAGGGTTCTGCACGGTCTTCACCAGAGGAAACGTAACGGGGCCGCGGCGGATACGGCTTTCAAATAAATCTGAGTGTCTTTGTGGAGGAAAGTAACGAACGTTTCTCCTGCGGATATCAGTAATGGAAATCTGTGCTCAACAGCTTGCCGGCTGAGTGACGTTTAATTAAAGAGCACTTAGCAAATTAAGCGGCAGCTTCTCTGTAGCGAGCTTTTTTGTGGAGTTACACGTGTACGTGACGTAAAAATCACTTTACCTTTACGAATAAGGAGTGAGGCAGCCCGGTCACGCTCGGCGTGCGCACCGAGTTGTGTTCAAGGACAGAAACACCCGGTGGTTTGTGAGCACTGAAGCTGGTTTTCCCTTGGATCGAACAAAAATTTCCCAAAGAACACCACTACAACCAAAAACCAAAGCAGAGACCAATATTTAACATCAAACTTTGTGTTTACATGCTTCAAAACAAGCCCTAGAATCTGCTAAAATGTCACAAACGGCGAAGCGGTTGATCCACCAGAATACTGGTGTTTTTCCAAATATCCCCATTTCCCCCCCTTTTCCACCCAAAACATATTTCAGCCTTTATTCATTACCCAGAACTGTGGGGTTTTTTTTTCCTCTGCTCACACACAAAATACATTTGCGAGTCCAGACTATTTCCCACTGCAAATGTTTCCATCAAATCCTAAGAGAAATAAGCAACTGGTTAACACATTTCTAAATATTTATAAAACTATAAGAACTGATTAATATTTAACGTTGCCAAGAGGTTTTGTCTACCGACGTCTGCAATCAGGCGGTTTCCAAAGACAGCATAATTCCAGGGCAGAGATGCGTAAGTAGGGTGTTATTTGCCTGTTCTGCACCAATTACTCCTTCAGAGCGTGCAGAGGCAGCGAAGGGATTAATTGCTTTCAGACCCAGAAGTTTATTGATAGGAAAGGGAAAAACAATAATTAAAGGAAGTTACTGTGAGGATTTATGCGTCTTGTTTAAGGTGGGGCATCAAGACCCCCGTGAGTTCAGGAGCTGGAGGGCTCTCAGATAGGATCTTTTTTACCGTACCGGCTTGTGGAGGAGCTACAATTCAGGGGTCTGCAGCATCCCAGCACTGAATTCCAGGTGGGAACAACCTGGGAAGCGTTACAGGACACAGAGCGGCTGCATTCGCCCGGGAGCCGAGTCGGGCACTAGAATCTTCTCCAGGCATCGGGGTTTGTGCCTGCCCCATCGACGCGGGCTTTCTCCCTTCTCTGCTCAGCACTGAACTCCCCCTAACCGCTCGGGGAGGGCAGCGAACGATGAGTGGTCAATTATTTAGTTACTAGGAGGTAAATTTCTAGGATCTGCGTGTTACACCGGTACAAGTTCTCCTCTTGCCGAGGGGAAGGGCAGCGCGAGCGCGTGTCCCTCAAGGACCACCGTGTATTTCTCCTCCCCGCGATGAGGCCTCGGCCCGACCCAGACCCCGCCTGCCCAAAACAGCAGGAGAAAGCCCAGGGGCAGGCTCGTGGCTTCACTCGCAGCCGCAACTGGGGTTAAAGTTTCCACCGCGTCTCCCTCTGCCTGCTTTTACTGCATTGCGTCAGCGCGAGCTCCTGGATTGTCAGAGGTACAGGCAGCGTTGCCAGGAGGATCCCCACAACCCCGGGAGCACCTCGGCGCCCCAGCGCACCCTTCCATCCTCCCCCCCCCCACCCGTTTACCTTCGCAGCAAGTCAGGACTGGGGGTAACAAACCAGGCTGGACGGCCACCGCAGCTCGTCACCCTCCGCAGCTCATTGCCACGGCTGCGACTCGCACGTTTCCTGCGAGAAATCTCTCCTCTAGCTGCAACGCGTTAAAAATAGCATGAGGAGCAGGGATCGGACGGAGACTGCTGGTGTGTCTCTAACCGTGCTGGTCGGAGCGCCGGGCTGCAGCGCTCGGGCGAGCCGCAAGCTGCGTTGGCTTCCCAGGGGCGAGGGGGATGCAAAGGGCTGAAGGAAGGAGTTCATCTGCAAAAAATAAAAAAGACCTGAAAAAGGAAATAAAAAGCAGGTATTGAAAAGTTAAAAGGAGCTCAGAGTGCTCAGAGACAGGCCGGATGGGGCAGCGGTGTTAAGGCGTCCCATCCAACAGCGTTTTGGCTTTCATGGCTGCGAGGAGCAGTGATGTGGCCCGTTAACGTGGGTTTTGCTTCATCGGAGCCCGACCTCGCTCGCAGCCAAAGTGCCGCGCGTTTTCTGCTCCGAGATGAACCTGCAAGTACCATCTCCTGGAGTCAACGTCCTGCTGTCTGAGCTGAGGGGACCACGTACCACAAGGAGCAGGTCTCCTGCAAACCCATCAACGGCTTTTGAAGGCACGGAGCAAAGAGCGCGGTCGAGTCCCTGGCCCGTGGTGCTGCTCAGCACCGCGTCCCTGGAGACAGGAAATCCAACCTGCTTTGTAAGATTAAGCCTGCATAAACACACGGAGAAAAATCGCCATTAAAAGCAGAAGGGAAATAGGAAAAGTAAGAAACGTTGAAAAAAAAAAAAGAAAAAAGGAAATTAACTTGTGGTTCTGAAAAGTATCAAAAAGCCCAAGAAAGTAGGGAAAAAAATAAAGTGTCTGGAAACTGATACTGGAATCATTACATATGTGTACGAGCTCTGTTCCCTGCACGGTTTTACCAAAGCTGCTTTTTCTTTCTCCTGCTGTTTTTCCCTGGAACACAGAAGGAAATAATTAAAGTGCTCACCTCACCACCTTCTCCATAACACTTTCAGCACTGAAAAGGGAGATGCTCTTGGAACGCCCCTGAAATTCATATTTAACACACTGCCTTTCTGACCAAGCCGTGGAGGAGAACCAACGCACGTGAACGGGTACCACCAAGTCAGCGTCCAAAGTTAAACATCTCCCCAAAATCCTACACAAAAATGTGACTGCGCAGTTTTAGCGCAGCCACCTAATACCCATTTTAACGTGGGTTTCCTTTATTTAAAAGGGTTTAAGTTTGCAGCACTAGTTTAGCACCTGCCCACAAGTTCTACGCATTGACCTTCGCTGACCGAAAGCGGGCGCAGCCCACAGACCCCGGCACCGCCTTCAGAGCTGCCAGGCTTTGCTGCTGGGTGAGCCGTTCCCACTCGGGTCTGAACACAGATTAGGTCTCTCTTTAGCTCAGAACCTTAACGGGCCCTGGCAGCTTCCGAGAAGGGCACCCAGTCAGCAGCACCCACACCGTCCTTCCCTCTCACGCCTCGCCACCGCCTTTTTTTTCTTCTTGATACACAGACATTGCTCCAAGTCTGGGCTGCATCCGCAGCCATCGCTCCCCTTCGTCACCCCCAGACACCAAACACCCTCCTACCAGCATGTAACAGCGGCGCTTCCATTCTGCTCCCGTCTCCCTTCGTTAAAACATCTCTTGTGAGAGGCACAAGGGAGCTCATGTGCACAGACCAGCCCCGTGACACCCACAGATCCAGCACCACGTTTGGACACCAGCCTATTTTTACCACTGTAAGAATTTCCACAAGTTTTACAGCCCCATTGAGAAATTTGGTCCAGCTATTCATCCCCCGAGCACATCGGCTCGAGACAGAAGCCAGTGTCCCACGTCCCCTGGGATGTGGCCTGAAGGATGAGCGCGACACACCCCTTTGCCACCCCTTCAAGTGCATTAGCGACACACGACGCACACAAAGGATCTGTGTAAGCATTTCCATAACTTTATTGACTAGCTTTATTGCACATACTTATTGAAGCCTCCATTGTTTTACCCACCCAAGGTTTCCATAATTATTTGAACTGCAAGTTAAAGGTAACTTTCATTCCCATGACTATTTTTTTTCCCCCCCATTTTAAATTTTTAAGGTTCTGAATCACCCAGAAGAGACGTAACCCCTGAATTCATATGTGCAGACCATGCGGCATTCAGGGAGCAAGCCAGTGGGTGCTCTGCAAGCATACTGATACTCTGCACAGAGAGAAACATCATAGATCATTAACTTTAAACCTTAGTGGTCACTGAATTAATAAATATGTGAGACTGCAATTTTAGCTCAGTCAATCGTTATTCTGTTGACCTGATGAGAAAGCTAGACTGCCTAAAAATCAAGCCTTCTTCTTCACTTCACTCTCCTCCTTTCCTGCTGCTTCTTTCTCCTCCTTCTCTTCCTTCTCCTCCTCACCAGTTTCCTCAGCAGTTTCCTGGGACTCCTCCCCTTCTTCAGCTGCTGTTTCTTCCCCTTCTCCTTCCTCTTCCTCACCTTCTTTGCCTTCTTCAGATTCTTCCTTAGCACCTTTGAAAGGCAAAAAAGCAGCATTTCACATCCAGGTACCCCTCCTAGTCCCAATTCAAGGGGAGCCAGCAGCCCCGCACCCTTGCATGGAACCAGCTACGCATGACAGGGATTTTGCATGGAAGCAGGGGCGTTTGCCTAGGATTTGCAAGGGAAAACAAAGCTACACAACCAACTTATCGCAGATTGCAGAGGGGGCAAAGCACTTGATAGCCCTTTTCAAAACCACGGCCCTGAAAATTAGTGGATTGCAGACTCATTGCTTTAAAGCCAAAGACCCGAGTTCAAACAGGGATCATCCCATTGCTCTGTAGCTTTCATTTCATTATAATCAATCTCTACACTGGAACTCCTAGGGGACTTCAGTGGGAACCCATGCATTTTGGATACATTTAGGTTAAATCCTCCAGAGCTGTGCAACTGAAGTTGGGAAAAGCAACTCTGGATAAAGTCCCTTTCATATTTTCTTTAAAAAGGTGAGTTTAGTAACTAAGTTACAGGGCAGCAAGGAAGTGGCATGTACTTTGGTTGGACAAGAAAACTACCCAGACCTCAGGCACCAGCTGCTGCTACCTGCTGAACCCAGAGACATCCAGACAGCAGCTGATGCTCCTACTACCACGGGCTGCTCCCTGGGAATTAGTATTTAAGTCAAGACATTCTTGTTCCTGCTTTTTGGGAACACCTGCAATAGCCAAGTCCTGTTTGCTGCCACATGAATACTGCATTACATGCTGTTACAAGTATTGTCATTCTTGGCTTTGGAAGTTTGAATGGGCAAACAGCCAGCGATTTCCAGTCAGCCCTATAACCTGCCCGATAACGAACATTTACTTTACCCTCTATTCACTGCTCGAGTCTTTCCTGCTGAAACGCTGTGGCCTTAACACCACAATCCTGCGCTCGTGCGAGGCGACATGAGAGGTCTGATCATTAGACTTATTCATCAGGATTTCTGGGTTTTACCCCAGATGAGCAGGGTGAAGCATGGAAGAGAGGGATTTGAAAGTAACCATAAGTACCTTCCTCCTCTTCTTCAGCCTCTTCACCTCCCGCTTCTTCCTCACCTTCCTCTTTCTCCTCCTCCTCACCTTCTTCTGCAGGGGCTGCCTTTGCTTCCCCCACTTTAGCAGCCTCAACGGTTTCCTCTATTTCGATCTGCTCTTCCTGGACATGACTGGAGTAGTACGTGGGGAAGGAACGGGTCGTCATCAAGTAGGAGCTGGACTGGAGACCGCTGTAGGCAGACCTGCCGAAAGTTGGGGCAGTCTGGGTGTAGCCACTGGTGATGCTTCCAACACTAGTGAAGCTGAGTCGGGTCTCTTCACCTTCCAGAAGTTTCCTAGCAGAAAAAACACACACACAAAAACAAGTAGAAAGGACCTAGTTATTCATTATGGGCTAATTTGTGCACTCCAAAGTACACAGCCTCTAGGGCTTGCGACGCTCCAAGCATCGCAGTATTTCAGTCCATCCCTGAATACTGCTGCAGCGTAACTACGCAGCAGTGCTGCCCTGTCTTTAGGGATAACTCGCAAGTTTCAGAGGTGTGCATTACTGGTGAATTAATAGTTTTCCTTGTTAGGAGAAATAACGGGGAAAAAACCTCTAGGATTAGGTTCCCATAGCAGGTGAAGCTGGAGGGGTATCGTGGCAGCCTGCAGGGTTGCAGAGACCACGCAGATACAACAGTTTGGTGATACCTTTAGCTATTAGGTAAGGTTTACAGCCACCTTCTCAATATTCCCCCTGGCGGCGTTCACAGAAACTCTGTTTCAGCATTTACAATTTCTCACAGGATCTGGGACAAAGCATTAAAAAAAAAAAAAGCTGTTCAGCAGTAATCCTGCTCCAAAATGTTTAGCTTCCAGGAGATCGCTGCTGTGAATTAGGAACAAAAAATCTGTTCTTAAAAGGGGCTTCCAATTTTGGGAACACAGCCATCTATATTCTGAAGCGTCACTGATACAAAGACCTGTCCTGCACTTGCAGAGGTTTTTAGAGGTGGAGAACTAGGATCTGCTGAGCAGAGCTCTGTGTGCATATCCATGCACACTATTACACTCACAGAGGTTTGCTACGTATTGAAGATTTTGCTTAAAGCAAAGCTTTTGCCTCAAACACAGTGGAAGAGAATTGATTGAAATCTGACATTTATCTGAAAATTTCTGCTGGAGGGATGATAAATAGAACAAATAACCTGGAAGGGAGAAGAAGGGGAACCTGATGCGAGTTTGACACATTTAAATACTCCCTCCCCCCCCCATACCTATACGCTGCGATTTCAATGTCCAGGGCCATTTTCACATTGAGCAGATCTTGATATTCCTTCAAGTACCGAGCCATTTCGCTCTTGGTGGTTCTCAGCTCGTTCTCCAATTTGTTGATCGTATCCTGTTGGCGGTGACAACATCAACAGCGTCAAATTCCCAGCTCTCCCATGCCTGGCAATAAAACCTCGCAAGGCATTTCCCCAACCCCGTTAACTCAGCCTTGCTCTAGCAAACAAACGGCTCCAACGCCGCCCTCCGCCAAACCCACCCCTACACCCTACTGTACCCTCCCTACACCCTACTGTACCCTCCCTACCCGATTATTCTGCTCCTATTTAGTATCAGGAGCCCGATTTTCTGCTACCCCAGGACCACGCAGGCAGGGGGTCCGTGTCGCTCTTAACCCCTAAGTGCTTTTACCAGTCTCAGCTTCAGGCTGCCCTTGTACAACCACCCAGTTACAGCTTTACCGGTGTGAAGATGACGGGTATCCCACCCACCCACCGCAGCCCCACNAGCGTCTTGGCTTTGAGCAGGCGGCGGCTCTCGGAAACCTCGTCCTTGGCGGCGCGGACGGCGTCGGTGTTCTTGGCGGCGCTCTCGCTGAGGACGGTGAAGCGGCTGCGGAACCACTCCTCGGCGTTCTGCATGTTGCGAGCCGCCAGCTTCTCGTACTGGGCGCGGATGTCGCGGAGGGCGGCGGAGAGGTCGGGCTTCGCCGACACGTCCATCTCCACGGAGAGGTGCGCGTACTGGATCTGCGCCTGCAGCTCGGCCAGCTCCTCCTCGTGCACCTTCTTGAGGAAGGCCAGCTCGTCCAGCAGACTGTCCACCCGCTTCTCCAGCTCCGCCCGGGCCAGCGCTGCCTCGTCCGCTCCCTTCCGCACCTCCAGCAGCCTGGCCTCCGCGTCCTCCCGGCTCAGCACCTCCTCCTCGTACCGCGCCTGCAGCCCCCGCAGCGTCTCCTCCAGGCTCTCCCGCTCGCCCTGCAGCGCCTGCTTCTCGCTCGTCGCCTCCTCGGCGGCCAAGCGCAGCTCGCGGATCTCCTGCTCGTAGAGGGCGCGGAAACGGGAGGGCTCGGCGTGTTTCTGCCGCAGCACCAGCAGCTCGGCCTCCAGCACCTTGTTCTGCTGCTCCAGCTCGTGCACCCGCTCGATGAAGCAGGCGAAGCGGTCGTTGAGGTCCTGCAGCTGAGCGCGCTCCTGGCTGCGGATGGACTTGAGGTCGTTGCTGATGGCGGCCACCTGGCTCAGGTCGAGGCTGTCCACCGAGTGCAGGAGGGAGCCCGAGGCGCTGGAGGCGGCGTAGCTGCGCCGCACCGACACGGAGGAGACGGGCGCCGACAGGCTGGAGTACGCCGAGCGCGCCGAGCTGTAGCCGCCGCCGCTGCGCATCGCCGAGACGTGGAGCCGCGGGGGCTCGGCGTACCGCCGCTTGTAGGAGGGGAAGAACGGGTCGTAGCCGTAGGAGGTCATGGCTGCGCTGGGGCCGGCGGCTGCTCTGCGGAACGGCGCTGTCCGGCCGCCACTA
>VWZZ01008057.1:306128-323682 GCA_013399095.1 Psophia crepitans
TGCTCCGGCGCCCTCCGGCTCTGCCTGAGGCCCGCCCGGGCCCGCCCGGCCCCCCGCGGGGCTCACCTCAGGCGGGCCCGCAGCCTGCCAGGGTGACACCCCCCTTTCCGCGCAGGCTGCCCTGGCAGGAGCCCTGGGGGGGCTGTTGCAAGCCCCGTGTCGTGGCGGGGGCGCAGGGGGGCCGGTACCTCGGTGAGGCTGGGGGGCCGCAGCCCTTGTCCCTCAGCACCCCCGGGTCTTGCCCTTCATCGTTTCCAGGGGGTGACCGTGCTCCTCGCTTTCCTGCTGTCCTCTCTCGTTGCAGGTGGTTCCCAATAACCAGGTAATTACATGAAGGAAGAAACAAAGGCGGGGTGTGGTTCCCAGCCCTAGCGGAATGCGTTAATATCTAATCACCCAGCTTTCCTCCCTCTGTTCCTCGAAACCCTCCAGACACAGGCCTGCCTGAGACCTGGACCACAGAGGCTGGATGTTTATCCTGGCCTAAGCTAATACGGAGACTAAACCCGGGCCGCTGCGTTGCAGCTGCCTCTGGCCCAGGTTATGAGCCATTAAAACAGTATTTATGCGGTAGAGGTTTATCAGAGGTAAGCTGAGAACATGCTGCCTCGGTTGCGTGCTCGGAAGGGCAGTGGTAATTCACCTCTCGGAGCCAGAAGGGTAAATTTATGAAAAAAAACCCCGCAGCTCAAAGTTTTCTTGAGGAAGGAATAAATGTAGGTGCAGGTTGGGGGATGTTTATTAAGGGAGAGATACCACAAAAACGCTTGGTTGCTTCCTAAAGAAAGGGAAGCCTTAGTAACATCCGTAAATTAATCTGTATGCGTGTTACTAATTGCAACAGGACTGAAGTATTTCTGGCACAGGGGTGGTTTGCTTAATACCAATCGCCTGCTAAAGGCAGAGCAGGTTTGATTTAATCATGTCTCCTCCTGTCTTCTCGTGATCTCAGTTGTGCAGATCCCAAGCTTTCAGGGTACTTGAATTTGAGGGATATTGAGCTGTGAAGGGCAGTGCCCCTTGAGAGGTGCAGAGGTCCGGTCTCTCTTACCAGAGCTCGTGCTGGATGGAATGAACGGCACTAAGAGCTGGTAAAGGCTTATGCATCCCTGTATCAGCTGACGAGCAAATCTAAAGTGTCCCTGTGCTGCAAGCAAGGCTTCTACTCAAAGTTTTAATCAACATTTGTGATTTAAATTTCAGCAGCAGTTGCATTCGTGCATGTTAGAACAGCTATCCATTATTCAGACACTGAACATGCAAAGGGCAGCACCGCAGGCATAGCTTTGTGTGCTGATAAATTTTAGCTTTAACAGAGATGGGGTTTGACTTTTGCCCTCAAAAAAGGCAGCGTGTGCTGCTTGTGGAGCACCCGGGGAAGAAATGAGCTATACAGACATTATAGCAGATGGAAAGATTCGCAGCGGGCTTGGTCAGAGCTTCAGTGAGCTTCCACATGCAAATTATTATGGGATACTCTGCTAATGCGAAGTGGCATACCTAGTTTCATGCCAATGGATTTATGTTAATCTCCCCGATGTTCAATCTGAGCGTAAGATTTCATTATTAATGGTATCAGTTATTATGCCATGTATTAATAAAGGCATATATCTCAGCTTCTAAAATAACTTCCCTTCATATCCCAGGGAAATAAGCTTTGTAATTGCAGGCTGTTAATATTCTTTCTTACATTTATTTTTTTTTAGAGAGGGAAAATGAGTGGAAAACCCCTTGCTCTCTGCCAGCAGTGTGTGCCAGGACGATGGGGAAGCGCATCTGCAGACAGCCCTGCAGCGCTGAGTTTCAGTGTGACTCAGAGTAAGGATGGAGCTTTGTTACTATAAGGAAAAGAAAGCTACTACTGAAGGCATCCTAATTCAGAAACTTGTCTTTCCAGGCACAGGTAGTGCTGGCTGATCTCCCTTTGTCTCCCATTTGTTGCTTTCTGCTGTAATGCAGAGTATAATCTAGTCCTTTGGTATGTCATTGTTAGAGAAATCATTGAAGGAGTAGCGAACAGGACAACGGGATGGAGACTGGCTTCCAACTGGAATGAAATGGTCTGTGCCGTTTGTCTCGCCCCTGGTTAAGGCAGCACTGAAAAAAGCTGGCAGGCGGTCAGTAGAGATGAGCTGAGTCACCCACCGGCTTTATGTCCCTTGCCATATGCTGAAGCTAAAGCTGCTCTCTTGCTGGTTTAGTTAAGTGTGAGTATCAGGATTTCACCTAACACAGACGTGAGGCAGAAGGATCCCAAGTCCAGGCTCACCCATAAAACTCCCCCGGGCTGGCTGACCTAAACAGTGCAAGTTATCCTGATGAAGGATACAGACAGAGCAGCAGTGGTGTGAGTCCCATGCTACGGCTGCAAAAGCCATGACAATGCTCTCCTGGTCACACCCTCTGCTACCTATTGTGTAATTAACACCTTCTCGGGCAATGAATAGCATTTCCTTAGGGAAGAGTTCAGGTCTAAGCCCTGTCCTAGGGCCTCACTCAGCACCAAGAAGTTGTTTGAATGCAACCAGAGTCAGTGAGAATTCCCCTGCAAAACACTTGGGCATTGAAGTCTAGTGGAGGTTGCCTTCTTTTTTTTTATAGATTTTTTATTTTTAACTCAGAGAATGGTTTCCCCAGCAGAACAGGTACGTTTGGGGTTGATGGCAGAAGGAAATCTGCATTGTCTGCTCCTGGTCTTATTGCAGAAGCATAAGAAGAGCTGTGCACGCTTAGTCTAAACTTGCACAGAAACCGAGCGGCCCCAAGTCAGGAAAGCAAAAGCACTGTTTGCACTTTTTTTTCATTTTTTTAAAGTCATTTCTACTCCATAAAGGCACAGCTCAGAGCGTGGGGACGCCGGCACCTCTGCTACTGAAAATGTTACATTGCTCTGATGTGTTGTGCAACGTCATATTTTTTTAGAGACTATATAAAAGGAAATGGTGAGAGCTGGCACCTGTACTCACAAACCAGGCAGCCGAGACGTGCTTCACTATCCGTAGTAAAGTATGATGAAGCCATTTCCTTTCCCAGCGTGCTGTAATTGTTAATAAATTCACTGCAAATTCAAAACTCAACGTATTGGCATTCGGTGGCACCGTGTTTTATGGATTGATTGATTTTTATTGATAAGATTGATCAGAGCAGTTCTGAAGGAGAAAGGGGAGAGCTGGAACCGGTCCATTGCAGCAGGCAGCGCTTTGTGCCAGTACCGAGTGCTCGGGGATTGCAGTAGAGCCGGCGGGCGGCCGAGCTGTCCCTGTAGGGCCTTTTATTGACCCTCCCACAGTGAGGTGTGTTGCAAAAACTGAATAAGAGGATTCTTGAAGCCTCTGGGATCTACATCTGAGAGAAGTCTGGTTCATGATTTTGAAGTTGCCCTATAATACAGTCTGTGTTTATAGCTACTTCTTTAAAATTTGGGGCAGGGGGGACGACGCACGGACACCCTGAAGAACTTTCCTTAGGGTTTATTCTCATGTGTGCTGGAATTTCTCCATCTCTCTGGGCTGTTCTTAAGTTTTGACCCTGTGCTGAACGCACTTGAAAATTGCTGTTGTGTGTTACTAATACTCTACCTATCGGGGGAATATTCTGAAGGTCACAAGTGGGAGTAATGAGTCCTGTTTTCTTTCCCTTGTCCTGAAGTTAGGAACCCAGTGTATGTCTAAAATGACATCAAAATCTCTCAATGAGTTGAATCGAAATGTGCAAATGAAAATATTCTGGTTTACTTAGGCTCTCTTAATCCTGCTGCATTTTTCTTTTAGGACTTGGAATGAACCTTGCATTTTAGGCAGTCTGCTTCCTATATTCCAAACAGTCCTTTAGCGTGAGACAGCGGTAACAGGAATTGTCAAGGCCCATGTGGAATTTTGTCTGCAAGGGCCGAAACACCGTATCTGGAAGACACAGAAGAAATGCTAATACGTATTTAATTTATTTCTTTTGAACAACTATTTGCTTTGTTTGTGCCATATATAGTAAGTGCTTGAGCAGCTTTCATTATCTCATTATTGCTTACACCAGTGCTGTTTTGCTGCGCACAGTAACATCAATTTGCTCACTTTGAGTTTGTTCTGTCTCTTGATTACAAGAGCTAGAGGAAAGAGCCAGGCACTCCTTTCATCTGAGCTCTATCAGTGAATGGTTAATTAGAAGATTCATTAGCTTTGTTTGCTTTTTGGATCAGGACTCCAAAGTAGGCCACAAAATCTGATGGCAGATTCCTCCTTGCAGTTCCAACAGTTAGTCCTGAACTCCCAGAATCGATTAAATAGATGTTCTGCTTTTATTTGATTCCAGCAATTAAACACAAACAAAAGGCTTCTTGGACAAACAAGATAACACTTCCCTACCTTGCCAGCTGCAGAGCAGTGTACGTGGTTTGAAAAAGCCCACTCAGCCTATTTGGGAAGAGATCATTTACTCATTTGCAAAGTCTCGTTGCTTTGAACGGGTCTTCTGCCAACGTGGGAGGTAAGGGGATACTCAGGAGGGCCAGGGCCACCGCAGGAGCTTGCTGTAAGCTGGCGCTGGGCTGCAGCCTGAGGTCCTGTTGCTTAAGGCTGCCTGACAGGCTGAGCTTCACCTTTTCCTTTTGTCTCCATGTGAGCGACCTTACCTGTCTTTAAGCTGTCACCTGAAAAAGCGGTGGTTTGTGATGCTGTAAAATACAACAGAGTAAGTGTGGCAGTTCTCAGAATCAACTTCTGACGAATTAATTGCAACAAAGATTCCTCCCCCCGCCCCATGATTTGGTGAGTTACAGATCACAATTGATATTTGGTATTCATTAGTATTAACTCATCAGTTTTAGGGGTTGTAACATCCAGTTTACACTGGATTGTGCGCAGCAGGAATCAATCAGATCTTCTGGTAGATCACAGAGCAGCTGCCTGGTGTTATCGTGCAGTGTTGTGTGGATACCCCACAGCAGTGACACGCCGGGGTTGGAAGAAAGTGATAGAATCTGGGTTTTTTTTTTCCCTTGCTGGCATTTGTACCCTCTGGCATGATTTTTTGCCCTTCCAGTGGCTTATCTTAGTCACTCCTTATCTTATTTTTGTCTTGGAAGCGGTTTATTACCACATTCAAATGTTCTTCACAATGTCGTCCCTCATTTTCCGTCTTCAGTGTTGCTGCATTACTGTTCTTACCTGATTCCTTCTCAAAATAGTATCAAGTCGAAGTGAATGCAGTTGTTGGAGCTGACCGAAAGCAGAGTGCTCTGCCTACATGTCTAATATACAGCCAGCATAATGATTCAGGTGAGGTTTCCACATGTCTCTCCAGGCCCAGTTCCCACGGAACCCTAAAGGAATTAGGGCACACAACTCCTCTGAAAAATGCCAGCTTGTTACTATTGTTTTTGCAGAAAAAGATGAGTTCTTTTACAACCCTTGTGCCATGCATGCATCTTTATCTGTCGAGGCAGCTCGGTATGCGTGCCTACAAACCCTTGTTTCCCTGTGCCCTTACACAGCGGTGGTTTCTGCTTATGGTCTGTACATGAGCGTGGTAAGTGATGGACTCGCTTAAAGACCTGAGACGTTCGCATCAGTACAGTGAACTACCTGAACGTTGAGGGGGAAAGGCAAAGTGCACCCTGTGTGTTGCCACGACCCAAAGAGCTGCTCTGGGAAACCAGCTCTAGGACTACTGCAAATTTTTAAAAGCTCCATGAAAATAACGATGTATGTTTAGTTTGAGGGATGTATGTTGTAAGAACACGTGCTTGAGCAGCTGTAGATGATAATAATAGGAGAAATTTAATATTCCTCGTATTTTTGAAGTGAAATACTCCTAGCAGCAGCAATATCCAGAGGCAAATAGTGTCAGTATTTCCCGGTTTTCTCATTTCTGCTGACCACGCGTTGGCCGCGCCCGCTGAAGTTAGCTCTGTTGGTGATGCAGTGGGTGGAAGAGGTGAGACTGCATTTACAGTACAGTTGAGAGCATATGAAAGGCTCATAATGCAGTCAGAGACCCTATTTCCTTCCAAAAACTTTCCAGTATGAATGACAATAAGGATAAAATATGGGTCAAAAAAAAAAGTATTTATTTGTGGACTGCGTGCACGATTAGAAGGCAGAGATATTTTTTTAATCTGCGGTCTGCAGGGAACTTAAGCATAGTCTGAATTTCTGATTGCCAGGATGCGTTCTTCCTTTGGTCCCAGAATCTGGATGAACAATTGAGGAATACTTTCTCTATAACTCAATTATTCTTTAAACCTTGGAGAGATTTTTTTTCTCCTTGCTGCATATGCAGCAATAAAATTGATGTGGGGCGTACACGAAGCCCCCTCTACCTTTTAGTACGTGTGTAATCTTCTCTCCACGCACATGTGCAAGCATTTCTCAGCGAGATATAAGCATCCCAGTATTTAATAGTCTGGCGTGTACTGCTGACCATAAAACACAGAGGGAAAGCGAGCGATAAAACTGTCTGGCTGTTGTGCTGCAGTGTGACTGGTTAAGTTTCACAGCAGCGAGCCGAAGTTGCTCAGCTCTGCAGTATATGAATAAAAATCACTAAAGTTCTGCAGCCAGTGCACCTGATTTCCTCTGCCAGATCTTCTTGCATGCATCAGATTCTTGGTATTATCTTTGCTTAATAAGGATGATAGTCAAGGGCTTATGCGGGACAGAGTACGAAATGCAGCCTGTGGCTCTGGTTTTACGCTAATGTCACTTAATTTGCAGAGGTCTGCGGGGGTTCAGGCGCTGGCACCACTCCTCCTACAGAGAAAAGGGCTTTGCACCGCTCGAACGTGTAGATTGAATCATGCAGACTGATTGAGGGGCGCTCACGGCATGTGTTAGCTGTGAGAATGCAAATGTTTTCTTGATACTACTACTAAGGGCAGGTGAGGAGTTGCTGGTTTGTCTTGATTTGTGCATTTTTTGATGGAAATAGAAATATTTCACTTCCATTAAAATGGCTCTTGGGTTTTGGTTTGGGTGTTTTGGTGGATTTTTTTGGGTTTGGGTTTTTTTCAGTGTGGGGGAGTGAATTGCTCAAAAACTGGAACCTTGAAACGTTAAGTCACAGGCAGATCTTGTGGTCTTTCATTGCTGAATAACAAAAAGATGTAATTTTTCATGGTTTGCAGTTTTGACAAGCTCCCAGGCTTTGTCGGATGTTACCACATCGGCAGAGCTGTGATGTTACATGGCGGCCATCGCCTTCTATGGCTATGAAGCCTGAAATATGGTTAGTCCCATGGGTGGGAGCATCAGCTCAGCCTGGGAACAGTCTCTGGGTTGCTGCTCAGCAGTGAGAACGTGATGCGCGTGGCGGGGAGCCCCGTGCAGGTGCCAGGCATTGCCTCCTGCCTTTAGGCATTCCCTCGTCCTCGCAACGGAAGACTTGATTCGATCAGGATCTGTCGTACTCACTCTGAAGATCTGTACTGTCCTGATGACAGTTCTTAGGCCTCTCTATGACTAGTGGTAAAAACTTAAATGGTGAGCTAGATTTAGCTGTTCCAGATGTTTTGTTTGTATCTCCTAGACAAAATGTTTACATGAATAAATCTTCACTGGTTCTTTTCAGTTGGCTTAATCATCATAATCATATTTTTCTTGCTTGTTAAATGTACATTCATTAACTTTTCACAGTTTTAACCCCTGCCTAATCCTGTTTCCAGGGTATGTTTCGTCCGTGCTTAATTGATGCCAGTAGGAGTTCGGAGCCTGTTTTTTTTTCTGGAGATCTGGACCTTAAGGACTTCCAGTTTTAGGATTTTCAGCACTTGGCGTTGTCACTTAGACCCCTTAAAAGACCCTCAAGTCAGTAGAAACTTGCAGCATGAATTTGCCTATTGTATAAGCGAAATGTACTATTGAAATAACAACTTCAGAAGCACTTAGCCCCTCTAACTAACCAGGCTCAGTCTGTTCATTTGGCGTTGCCAGAAGCTGCTCAATCATTTGTTCTAGTGACTCCAAAATCTCAAAGGGGAGTTGTGCTGTTGAACAGATGGTTGTAAGCGTTCCCTTCTAAGTGCTAGTCTGCATCCTGGCTGCAGCAGAAATGGTGAAATGTGCCCTTACACTGCCCCAGTGTAGCCAGCAGGAATGTAGGAGATTGTTTGGTTTACCAAGCTGGGATGAAATTCCAGCAGCAGCTGAAAGGAACGCAGTTTCTAGGCCTCCACAGTCAAAATAAAACAAAAACAAAACAACAAAAAACCTAAAAGATAAATCTTGAAGGGTCTGCTGATTCCCAAACATGGCCATCAGAACTGACTGGAAATGGCATTAACGTTGCTTTTCAGGGAGAATAACCTGGCCATTTATTATGAGGTAGGATAAAGCACTTGAGATGGTGCTGTAGAGAACAGCTCTGAGCAGACAGGGAATTAGGAAAGATGAGGTAGGCAGATACATCCCTTTATCTCTCATTTTTCTGCTCCTGCTGACGGAATCCATAAGAGGATGTTTGTGAAGCTATAATAAGCATATTTCAAATGCTGAAGCCAAACATGAAAGGTCATGTTTCACCTTTGGGTGCAGCGGTCTGCACTGCAGAATAGCAGAGCTGGGCAGCGGTGCGAAAGCTGTTTGGAGCAAAGAGTTTTATGGGTGGCTTCTCGCTGCCTCCCGGGTCGTGCCTGATGATGGGATGGCCAGTGGGGAGGCTGAGAGGGCTCTCTGACCTACAGCACAGCAGTGTAATGGCCACATGCGCTCTTTTTTCTGGTATGTGGGTAGCAAAACGATAAAATGGATGGGAATGAGAAATAACCAGAAGACAAGGGGTTGTACTCAAGTATGTAATTCACTAAACCGTCAGACCAGGAGCTCTTTTTGTGCCAGGTGGAGCTGCTATGCTTGCATCCGTTCGCGCATTGTAAACCCAACCGAGATTATCTCGTCCGGTTCCACGCTTTGAACTGGAATTTCTGAAAACTTCCAGTTGGTAAAGGATAAAACCATGGGATAAACCACTGCTAATCTCTTTGTGTCACTGCACCACGTACTGCGCCAGGAGGAGAGTGCATCGTGTCTTTCAGGGGCACCTCGGAACTCGTACGAGTTGTTCATACGCTTTCGCTGTGCTGAGAGCAATAATCCCATGTGCGTGCTTTTTTTGTTGTATGGTTGAAAAAGGTTTTCTTTATGTTCATGGGCTAAAAAGCTGTAGCTGGATTTAAGGAAGTCCTTGTGTGTCATCTTGAGCAAGTCAGGTACTCATCCTGAGACGCATTCACAGCTCCTTCGCTCTGGACCGCAACAGCTCAGAGGGTGCGTCTTCAGTGCCTCAGACTGATGTTCTTCCTTTCCAGCTTTTGCTTGCTTAATTACATTGCAAGTGCTTAAGAGCAGGCGCCCTCTCTGAATTTATATCCGTACACTGCCTGGCACACTGGTGGAGCTCTGCAATGTGCAGCAATACCAAGAAAAATAAAGCGCAGAAGTGGCTCTTCTTGTTAAGACAGTGGTTTGTCGTCATCAGGAGGAACAGGCTTTAAAGATTGCAGTGCAGACATTTGTACAAGCTCGAAGATGTCCTTGTGCTTTTGAAGTACTGGGAGAAAGATTTCAAGATCACTTGTTATGATTCCAGGAAAAGATACCGAGTGTGTTTGTTATTCCGTGCTCAACATGGAAAGCAGTTTCATCAATTCCTTTTGAGTTTTTTACTTCGGGAGTGGCTACATGCAACTTGGGTTTAATCTTTCTTTTCCATGCGTACGTGAAGATAGCAAAGGGGAAATTGTCACGTTATCTGCAGCGTCTAGGGACGCGTGTAGCTTCCTGCGAGGCCGGGACGCTCCTTAGGTTGAATCTATTCCAGCGGTCTGTGGGCAGGGCAGCGCTCTCGCTTCCATTAATCCGAGCGAAGGAGAAGTGCCACGAGCTGGGTTGTTCCGGTAACTAATACGATCTTTAGATCTGGTAACGTTTGACGTTTGGGTTAAGACCAGTAAGTCTGGAGGTCAGACGTTCAGCAAACAGATTAGATGCTATGAGTCTGCAGATTTTGGTGAAAAAAAGAGAAGCCGTTCTGTCAGCTTGCAGCCCTGGAGACTGCTGCTGCAGCACTGCACAGCCCGTGGGAAACAAACGCCTTTATTTGTAGGCACAGCGCAGCCGGAGGGAGGTGAAGGTGCGTTTTCGGGTTGTCTCCTCGAGGTGCATGTGTGTGGGATAGCTCAGGGGGAGGACAGGGAAAGGGAGGAGTTATTTCTTACAGTAATTCAGCCTGACGAGTAAGACAGGAGGCAACCTGTGGAGTTCAGCAGCCCCCAAGGTCTGACGCTGCCGTGTTCGGAGGAGAAACCACCACCGCATTGCAGGTTTCATTTAGGCTGGCCAAGACTCTACAACCACATCTGGGGCTTGCCTTGAGGGGCAGAGTTACTATCCGTATAATCTGACCTAAATCTTTCCTGCAGGCGGCTTGCCATGCCTCGGAGCGGAGAGCACCGAGCGCTGCTGGGCACGGCGGGGCAGGAAAAGGCTGCGGGAAGGGTTAACCCTGGCGTTGCATTCCCTGGGGGAAGGCTGCAGGGGGTTGGTGTACTCTTCCAGCGCCTCCTGCCGGAGATTTACCCCCGGGGAGCTGCAATTTAGGGGGACAAGGAAGGGCAGAAAAGGAGCAGAAACTTTTTTATTTTTGTCCCCCGGACTGTTCAGGGATGGAGATGGAATGTGCCTGCAGGAGGTCTAACAAGGGCCCAGGGCTGGCGTGTCAGGGACAGCACCAGAGGGAGGTGCAGCCCAAGGGAAAAGCTTCAGCGCAGCATCTCTGTGTGTCTGGAGGGAGGGACGGGACACGGTCATGGGGGATTTGACCTTTTGCAAATGGAAAAGGAGGGAGCAAACTCTCTTGTATCAGTCCTTGGCCGTGTCCTCTGCCTGTCGCTGCAGGGATGTGATGGTAGGACCCTGCGCTGCCTTGCCCGTAGTGAGAATTTATGCGTTGATAGAGGTTTGCTGTAAGCAGAGAGGGGAAGGAAGAGGGAGAAGGGATTGTTTGACTAGCTGCTGTCAAGCGGAGCTTAGAGAAAGCATTACTCAGCCTGCCTCTTCCCTCCTCCCGCTGGGAAGCTGCTGCTTCTGCAGCAGGTCCAGTTTCTGGCAAAAGTTCAACACTGCAGCACCAACTTTGAAAGAGAGAGGAGAAGGGAGGGAGAGAGGAGGAGAGGCCCGCATAGAGGAGGAGCTACCATGTCCCAGGCTCCCTCTGGCCAGAAGCCTAACTGCTGCAAGCAAGAAAAGAATCGGAAAGAGCAAGCCCCCCCTTTCCCATTCAGCAGCAATGCCTGCTTTGCCCTGGTTTTCATAAAATTAACAAGTTTTTGGTGGCCTTATCACCTCCAGACCTCATGCCAAGATGTAGGGTTTGTGGCTTATGCTATGTAAGACTCTCCCCAAAGTAGCCAAAAATGATGCACTAAATGAGGCGAGCGGGGTATCCATGGGATCAGAACTGTCTCCCAGGGAAGGTTTTTTTTTTCCCACCTAAGTGTTTGGAGGGAAGGGGCCAGCTAAAATTTGGTCAGGGAGAAAGGAATAAAAAGTCCATTTATTGCTCCCCAAAAAATCAGCAACACCCAGGAGGAAGGTGTGAAATCAGGAATGGAAAGGTAGGGTAGGAAATAAAGCCAAACCCAGCAGAACACGAGCAAATGGCCTCCCTCGCTCCCCACAGCCTTTGCCAAGCACGAGCTTGCAGAACAGTGTTTGAGGAGAGCAAGTGCTTCTCCCCACAGGAACGGGGCCCGCTTCTGCAGCGGGAAGAGCCCCGTTTCCCACGCTGGTCAGCACGAGGGGATCACGTTCTCTGCCCGCCCTTGCACGCTGAGCAGCTCTTGGGCGACTGTCAAGACGAAGCACAAGATTCCTTTCCCACGTGCACCTGTGTATCACAGAATCACGGAATCATTAAGGTTGGAAGAGACTTCAAGGATCATCCAGTCCAACCGTCCCGCCACCACCTATTACCCACTAAACCATGTCCCTAAGTGCCACATCCAGCCTGTCCTTAAACACCCTCAGGGACGGTGACTCCCCCCTCCCTGGGCAACCCGTTCCAATGCCCGACCACCCTTTCCCAGAAGAAATTTCTCCTCATCTCCAACCTGACCCTCCCCTGGCGCAACTTGCAGTCATTCCCCCTTGTCCTGTCACTAGTTATCTGCGAGAAGAGGCCGACCCCCAGCTCGCCACAACTCCCTTTCAGGGAGTTGTAGAGGGCAATAAGGTCTCCCCTGAGCCTCCTCTTCTCCAGACTAAACAGTCCCAGTTCCCTCAGCCGCTCCCATCAGACCTGTGCTCCAGCCCCTTCACCAGTTTCCTTGCCACCAGATGCCCCTTCACCAGTTTCGTATGTAGGAGAGCAGCTTCGACTGTGCGGGCCTGGACATGCAGTATGACTTGGCCCTTTTTTTTTCCCTTTTCTGGCAGCAATTAAAGTCCGTGGTACACAGTTCTGTGAGAACTAGGTGGGGTGCAGGAGAGGAAGAGGAATCAGCTGCCCTGCTGCTCCCAGCGAGCAGGAGGGGAGTATGGCGGAGTGGGAGCTAACAGCATTTCTGCAGCTCCCAGGGAGCGCGGTGTCTCCGGATTGCAGTGGGGAGGTGGGAGAGCGGCAGCTTTGCTGCTCTCCCAGGAGCCGGGTGCTGGGAACAGGCTCCAGGGTGCTCTGGGAAGGGAACGGCCAGCGAGGGAGCCGTGGCTCTTGCAGGTATTTGCAGAGAGGTTTTTTGGGCAGGGGGAGACCTGCTCTCTGTGGGAGGGGGTCTGCTGTGGCTGCAGTCTCTCTCCCACAGCTTTTGCTTTCAGGGAGGGGCAGGCCTGGTGCTCGCAGCCAGGGAAGGGCGGTGGCTGCTGACATGCTCCCTTTTTGCCGCAGAAGGATGCTGAGTCACTCCTGCAGCGCCTGCTCCTCCTTTTCAACTTCCCAGTCCTTCCTCATCTCCCGCAGTGAGACTGATGGAGGCAGGCTCCTCTTCTCCTCTAGCCAGACTTCACTCTCTCTTGTTCTCTCATTTCTTTCCCTTTCTGGGTCGCAACTAAAAGGCAGCATTGCTTTAAAATAAAAATGTATTGCTGCAGCTACCGTAAGGTGATGCTGAATCTATTTCTCCTTTGGTAACAGATCTTCCCGTTCCTCTAGAGAGCAGCAATAATATTTGATGAATACAGTGAATGCTGCAGCAATTTTCTTCTTTAGAGGAGCCCTCTTGGGCATTGAATCCGCAACGATTATCCATCGGGCAGACATTTCTTGGAAGAAGGGCTGGGGCGGGGGAAGCATGATTTTTGTGCCTGTGTGTTTTGCTGGAACAGGCAGCGATAAAGCACTCTGTCCTGCTGCTTTCCACTGCCTGCTCTACAAGCTGTTCCTTTAACCTCTCCTTCCTCGGGGACTGCTGCAGAACATCTCAGCAGGACTCAGAAAATCACCCAGCGTGCAGCTTTGGCGAGGGTGCTCTGCAAGAAGGTGAAAGATGAATCTCGGTGCAGGACTCTGCTTGTTTCACGGAGGCAGGGGCTGAATGCTGACGGCTGGCACAGAAAAAAACCTGCCATCAACATTTCACTGTTTGTCCTTTCCAAATGTTAGTGGCAGGGAACATCTGCAACACCATGTATTAAATGAAGGGTCCTGGTCTCCCGAAAATCCAAGTACTTGTTTGAGCAAGCTTGCTTGTGGGTGGATGATGCTTCGTTGCTTCAGAAGCTCTTTTGCCTTCCCATGTTTTAAAGCAGGGTCTTGAAATTTAATAATGCGCAGTCGTATCTTGTTCCGTTATGATGAAGTCTTTCAATTAAGTGATCATGCACGGTATTTTCCAGAACACTTGTGGATTTATTCATTAAACTAAAATTTATATATCAATATGCTTTTTTTATCCTCTGCCTGTGGTGTTTAACCCCATAAACTGTTTCCAACATGCAATCCAAACTCTTCAGGAAATACCTTTAGTTTTTATGTGGCTTTTTCCCCCCATGGTGATCACACTGTAATTCTAAGATGCATGAAATGGTGAAATATGCACAAGAAGAAACATTTTACCAGTTAACAAAGTATTGAAAGCCAGTTCCTCCTCCAAGTTAGAGGACAAAGCAAGGCCAGTTGTGGCCAGTCCCACAATAAATCTGGCTTATTAGCTCTTGCTGGCTGAAACCTAACTTAAAAATAGCTGTGAGACCAGCGGGGTACATCAGCTACCCATGAAAAGAATCGTGATCGTTAGTCCCTGCTGCTTCTAACTCTAGCATTTATTTTCGTTCAGTGGCCACTGCTAGCCACAAATCTAAATCTAGGTCCTTGGCACAGACCTGCTCTAAATCTCATTGAGTCCTAATCCTAATGCGTTTGGGAACATGGCTCTGGGAGACAATTTACTGCAAGGATAAGAACTCAAAAACTTCTTCCGAGGTCTGAAATTCTGGCTTTTCGTGAGCTGCTGGTCAGGTGCAGGAAAAACCTTTTCCTTTTTCTCAGCCTGCGTTCCAGAATTTGCTCATAAATGTCCTGTTTCCTTTTCACCTCTGTGTTTAGCTCAGCCCTTCGCCGCTGCATGTCTTTAGGGGCATGCAGATGTCATGTAACGGAGAAGTTATTTTTCTTGTAGAAAGACAAGAGAGTTAGAGTGGAGGCTTGGCGCTAGGAAATCTTTTTTGTCAAGTCCTGCAGTTTCCATAAAGTTATTTACATAGAAGTATCTATGGCTCTGCCTGTTACGTCAGCTGCGTCAGGCTTCAAGATTTCACTGGAACAGCTTTAAGGGGATTACTCAAGTTAATGAGGAGTGTGTGTAGGAAGACTGCCGGTCTTCCCTTCTCTGTGCGTCTCTGTCTTCCTCCCACACTTACCATCAAAGCCTCTGAGCCTCCTCAACTGCTTTAGAACATTTGGAACCGACGCCTGGGACTCTTCCCTGGTAGCTAATGGGCAGATCGTTCCTAATGCACTTTGTGTAGTTACAAAAGGAGTATTAAAGACCAGGCTCTTGAAAAGTGATAGTGTATCACGGAAATAGAATTAAAGGACGGAGGAAAATAAAGGAGAGAGGAGGCCTCATGAGATGGGACTCATGGAAATCCCTGAACATGCCCAGTGCACTTGTGTGGCAAAACAGGCAGACGTGAACAGGAGGTAGAACAGACTGTGCTTTTTCAAGGTTTTTCCAGCGATTTAATTTCAATGTGTGTTTCTGTATGTTTGATTGACTAATAGCAGAGTAAAACATTGTCTTGTTCTGGAGCTTTTAATCATCAGATCTCAAGATGCATCACAAATATTAATCAGTTAGCTTCAAAGGAGATTTGGATTGTCCTACCTAAATATTAAAGAACGTTTAAGTGGTACTGGCAATGTTTTGTAAAGCTGGTCCTATTGCAGGTGCTTATTATAAAGACCACAGTCACCTAATGGCTTCTCATGAGTTGCTCCAAAATTAAACCCCTGCAAAGTGAAACCAAAATGAGGACGTTTGTGTCAGTGTCTTACGTTAATACATTTGATTATTGATTCTGGTTAAGGATCTGATCAGTGTCTTTCCAAATGGAAAACGCCCGCTGTGTCTTTCCTGCAGCCTGTCAGCGTTCGGAACGATGATGTGCAAAATGGAAACTCTTATTTCCCCAGGCTCGGACACCAGATACGTAAACCCAACCCATTAAAGGAGTAATTTACTTAACAAGGCACAAAATTGTTTTGCCATCCCATGAATAATTGGAATAAACATCTGCCATCTGAGCCTCTGCTGCAGCGGCTAATGCAGACTGAGATTTGCAAGGCTGGGCCGCGCCGTGAGTGAGCAGTGCTCGTCTGTACAGACTGAACTGCCTCGTGGGCTGGGGAATTAGCCGGGCATCATCAGAACTCCTGAACACGCCCACCCTTTAACATCCTGACCTTCACGCTTTGTGGGATCAGAGGTCTGGAAAATGGACACGAATCTAGAAATTGTAACTTTTAATTACAGGAATATTTAATGTCAATGATAAAAAGTAGCTTTGTTTTCCATGAATCATAAATCCATTATTATGGTCAGGAAGGAAAGGGAATACGAAGCTTGCCTGAGGTACGGCTCGTTCCTACCCCAGCTCTTTATCAGGATGATGTTGCCTAGCTTAATATCATGAATCATTGAGCACACGGACCTTGGTAACGTTTAACCCATGTCTGGATTTCTTGTGGCTTCCTTCCCCCTGTGAAACATTTCTCTCCCTATCTTCCACCACTGCAACCCGCACACCCTCCCTCGAGGAACCGTGTTTGAAAATGCTTCACTGCGTCTGTTTGGACCTGACAGGTTTAATTACAGAGCTCCATCTGTGTGAGATAATACAGAAAAGCAGTTGAGAAGAGTCAGAGGGGGCTGGGATTCAGCTCGGAGCCCAGATGTTTCGTGTGTGAAAGCGTGATACAGGTTATCGGTTCATAACGGGCATCAGGAGGCGCGTGGGGGTTGCCTGTAATTCCTCCACTGGAAAGGAAGGACGCGTGAACTAACCATGGAAATTAATTCGGGGGTCTGCCTATCAGCAACAACATTCCCTCACTAACAGCTACAGGTGTCTCTGCGTTGTGGCTGTGACATTGTCTGTCGTCACCTGCTGCCTTGCTCAGGGCTCCAATCTCAACCTGTGAGCCTCAGAGCCAAAGGTCGGTGTTAGTAGCTCCAGGTGAGGAGCTTGGTCCCAGGGCTGGCGTTACCAAAGACTGGTTTCTGTTATCAGGCGCTCACCGAGAAGGCAGTTCTACAAGTTTGAGTGGTGAGACCGAATCTCCGCCCATCCTCCTCAGAAAACCCAAGCGTGGATAGTTGTTTTAGGAGCAGCAGTAGTATTAAATAGGGAAGCTTTCCAGACAGTAGCACCCCCCTCACAGGGACACAAGCGTTGCTGCTAGACCTCACAACCCAGACATGACAGGAGACTGGCACGCGCTTGTACATTAGTTCTCAGAAGCTGGGCATTCCTTTGGGGCTCTGGCTGAATCTTTTGATTTCCTGTTGTCATAGCAATAAATAAATGCAGAGACTCAGCCTGATTGTTTTTGTTTCAGACAGGTTGTCTTCTAGTTCTTCAAATGTTGCCTTCCATGATGAGATGGTTCCAACCTCACTGTTTTTCAAGACCTAGCTCTTACAAGTCACATCACTGCACTAACACTGCATCTGAGATGCCAAGGAAGTGCTGCAGCTTTGCTGCTTTTTTTGGAAACATACTGTGAATTATTTATGCCAGCTCTTTGTTGTCCTGGAGGCTTTGATGAAGGGAAAAAATTGTGTGGGTGTGCAGCTTCACTTACAGGCCATAGTAAGATGGTTTACGAACCAGACGCAGCAACGGGTAGTAGAGGTGGTTACCAGCTGTTGTAAGGGTGAGGTGATCGCCTGCATGGATGTCATGTATTGGCTGAAACTGCAGCAAGAAGAAATTTGCTGGATCCTGTCTTAGAGGGTCTGTTGTTACCCAGGTATAACAAGTGTATTTTTCTCGCTCTCATATCTCTGTGAATCTGGAGTTACATGGCAGTATAGCTTGGAATAACTCTCGTAGCATCACAGAATCACAGA
>VWZZ01008058.1:0-17060 GCA_013399095.1 Psophia crepitans
AGAAGTAATAAGGATAGCAGTTATGTTATAGCACATGAACTTGTCTTGCTAATTTTCATTCATTAATACCATTTAATCACAGAGCATTTTTATTTTGTGTCCATATAAAAGAAGTATTTCTTCATCTTTGTGTCCAGAGAAGGGCAACAAAGCAGTGAAGCTGGTGAAGGGTCTGGAACACAAGTCTTCTGAGGAGCAGCTGAGGGAACTGGGGTTGTTTATTCTGGAGAAGAGGAGGCTGAGGGGAGACCTTAATGCTCTCTGCAGCTGCCTGAAAGAGGTTGTGGTGAGGTAGATGTTGGTCTCTTCTCACAAGTAACTAGCAATAGGACAAAAAGAAATGGCCTCAAATTGCTCCAGGGGAGGTTTAGATTGGATATTAGGAAAAATTTCTTCACTGAAGAAAATATATGACTTTATTAGCATACAGATATTCCATTAGCATTTCAAGATAGTCTACATTTTTTGTCTTGCTTTCAATTTTATCAGGACAGAATATTTTAGGCTTTTTATTCCTCTACAAATATGAACTCCCTCTTTCAGGCAGACTGAAACTGATCCACAAAATGCGATATTAATGTTTATTACGGCTGTATTGGCCATCCTTTCTTTTTTTTCCTATTGACAAATTATGATTTACCAGTAATGACAGAAGGGACTATGTACCACACACAGTTAAAAGTATCTTTTATTATATAGAAAATGTTGACATTTTAAGCCAGTATTAAGAAGCACCCAGAAAACATTTCCTGCAAGAAAAAAAATCCAGAAAAAGGATTATAAATTTTATTTCTAGGAAAAAACCACTAAATGCACAATAATAATAATATCATGGAAAAATTAACCTTAGTAGATATTAATGAAAAGAATCCATTGCATAGCAAATGAAGCTAACGGATGTTGTCTGCCCATTTAGAAGTTGTTAAATGTCGTCTTCTGAAATGTGTCCTTTAGCCAATTCCTTATAGTGTCAAAAAGAGTTCTAGAGCTTACTGTGGTGACTACCTCCTGCTTTTTTTCCAGTCCAGTTGTTGGTAACAAAAATTTATGTTATTTCATTTTGTTCTCTTGTTGACAGACCTAGATACTTTGTATATACACATTTTAAATCCAAGAGGACTTTTATAAAAACTGGTTGATTTTTATAGTTGTCTTGAACCATGCTTAACATAAGCATAAACATATGTTTTTTGAATATAGTGAAGCAGACATTCCAAGGAAAGTATCTAGGTCTTTTTTCTGGAGTAAAGAGAGAGAGATGCTGTCCTGGCCCTGGCCAGGCTGGGGTTAACGTTCAGAGCCAGGGCCGGGTGAACCGGGCCTGCCACTATTCCATACCATGTGCCATCACGCCCCTATTAAAGGGGCTGGCCGGGGTGGGCTGGGGCTGCTCTGGGACAGGCTGGCTAGGGGCTGAGCGTCTGGTCCGCCGGGTCATCGATTGGTAAAGTGCTCTGTCATCGCCTTTGTGTACATCCCATTATAACTACTGCAGCTGTGTTGTTTCTCTCTCCCTTTGCTGGCCCATTAAACGGTCCTTATCTCAACTTGAGGAGGCCTCCCCTTTGTTGTTTTCATTCTCCTCCTCATCCCACCAATGGGGGCAGTGAGCGAGCAGCTGTGTAGTGCTCAGCTGCTGGCTGGGGCTGAACCATGACAGATGTGCACCTCTGAATGCTCCCAGCAACACTGAATCACTTGTGTAATGGGTAGAATCCCATCGAGAAGCCTAGCCTTCAAAGATATCTGATCTTTTCCACTATGTAAGCATCTGAGGTCTACAGTTGTGGAGTCTCCTTCTCTGGAGACAATCAAAACCTGACTGGACACATTCCTGTGTGATGTACTCTAGGTGGTCCTACCCTGGCAAGGGAGTTGGACTATATGATCTTTTAAGGTCCCTTCCAACCTCTAATATTCCGTGATTCTGTGAATCTGTGATACTTTTCTATCTTTTGCAAAACAAAAGTAGTTCTACTTCGATGTTTACAGAAGGAGTTACTGAAAATTTCCATACTCCCCTAGGAGTCAGTTTGACAGAATAGTTCTTCTGGTTTCTTTTGGAATAACACATAAAAAGCAACTATAAGAGATGTCAATTGTTTACTTCAGGTTAAGAAGCTGAAAGATCTGAGAAAGTGACATGTAAAAAACACCCCAAATCAAAAGGCCTAAAGCATCTATCAAAGTTGACAAAAAGTCAAAGAAGTAACTGCAAAGCTCTATTACATATTGTTTATTCCTGAAAAGTATGCATTATTTGCTAAAAGACCAGATTTACTCACTCCATTCATACATGAAGTAGAGAAAAAAAACCAAAAACAAACAAGCAAACAAACAACAGAGCTATCTGCATAAATGAAAGGTTTCAGATGTCAATGTAAACTTTAGGAATTTTTATTTTAAGAAACAGAAAATGCAAAGAGAAGCAACCAGTGATCTCTGGACCACCTGGAAAAAGAAAAAAATGTCTTACCCATCTTTGATCCATCTCTTCTGCCTAAACTTCCTGCTTCCTATGTATCTCTCTTCCAAGACACAAGAAACTGTTCTGTCACTAAGGCTTCCAATAGCCTCTACATCTATCCTAATTTTACACGGACTGTGTATAGTGAATATCTGAGGACACAGGTTGTCTATTACACAAGTTGTCTTAAAGATTACTGTACAGTAACAGAACTTTTAGAATAGATTATCCAGAGTCATGTGTGAAAATCAGAAAACATTGTTTGTTAAGAGATGACTTTCGGAGCAAAAATTTAGTTAACACACTGCTTTATTTGACAAAGACTAAATAAAAATGAGGAAGATTTTTACTTTCTTTTGAAGGCTTGTAAAATACAGTTATAAATAAGAACCCATGTAAAGTTATAGTACAAAATATAAATATTTACTCTAGCTTGAGGTTATTTATGTTGTATAAATTATGCTATGTATTTATGTCAAATTACATCTGCTGTATTCAACATTGTGTTGATTACAGTTCTACAAAGTTTTTTAAAGTCTTGAAAGAATTATTTCTTAATTATGAAACTAATAAAATACATCATCACTAAATAAATAACTTCACAGGTAAACACAATAAGATGATTGTGGTTTTGAGTTTTAATAAAATATATTATGAATTCAATCAACTATAATAACAAATTTTGTAGAATTCTGTACAAAATTAGTTTACTCTGTACCTAAAATAATACTTTAAGTTTATTGTGTGCTTTCAAAAAGAGGAAAATCCATGCAGATACAAAATACAATTTAAAAAATAATTAGGGAATGTAGCATTACAAGGATGCAGTCTGCACAAAGAAACAACTCAATGAATTGCAGCACAGTTCTGCCCTTGCTGTCCTGTTGAACTAGATCGAAAGGGTGCTTCCTCACAGAGCATTTTGGAGGCTCATATGCCATTTCTTTGTGAACTAAAATGAATAATCGAAGCGGGATGTTGCTGGAAATAACATACAAGGTAGTATTAAAAACCAAGATACCAAGGAAAAAAAGAATAAATGGAGAACTGGTAGAGCTTTGGTTCCTATGCATAAATATACCAGGAAACATGTAGATAATTTCAAAACAAATAAAAAATTTGCTTTCAGAAAATTGTAGAAAATTCTAGTTTTGAAAAGACCTCTGGGGACCTTCTGATCTAGCTCTCCGGTAGAAGTGAGGCCTCAGGTTAAGTTGTCCATGGCATGGCTCTGTTACCGAAGCCATCAGAATTTTTCTGAAATTCTTTCAACTCTTGATTTTTCTTACAGTTTACCTCAACTAGTCTCAATTATTTGAGAAAACTTTTTTTTTCATTTCTTCATTATTTTTTTTGTTTGGTTGGGTTTTTTTGTTTTGTTTTGTTTTGTTTTTTTCTCTAGCACACTGGAATCTCCTATGCATCTTAAAGAAGAGCTGAAGAACAATTTTAGCTTTAAACAGACTAATTTGACATGAAATTTCTAGCATATAAAAAGTTAAGAGGAGTTGGAGACAATGATTAGGTCCCATATTTACCCAGCACATATGCAGATGGAATCTAGTTACAATTTTTGTCTTGTTTTGGACAAGCCAATGAGAAATAATGTTCATATTAACCACTTTAATTCTTCTTTGCTATTTTCCCTTCTGTTTTCTTAACATTATCATGTCCAAGTGTTATCACCAGTTAATTAATTCAATTTGTGCCACAATACAAATATTTTCCTTAACCTATTTGAACTTAGGGACATTAAATACGCAAAAATAGTTACACTTTCAATATTTCAATTTCAGAAATATTTTTCTCATAGTGTTAATAAATAACTGTGCTTTCCAAACTTGTTCTCATCCACATTATATTAAGGAAGTTGAAAGAATTCAATGCTTGCTATAATTGACAAGTAGGCATATATGATCTTTGCATTTAGGGTGCTTCACTGAGTATTTCTTAGAAAGTTGGTTTTGGCAGTTGTAGGAGAGTTGTATTTCCATTTGTATTGTGATCTAAGATTAAACGATGCAACTCCTTTGATTTTTGCTACAGCTCCAAGAAAGGTAATACATGTTTCCACAAAACAAGACAAATATGATTAACAAATTACCTCCAAGACATTCATTCTCAAAGACGACTTCTATCTTCCTGAATGTTTGCTTTTATTGCCTCATTTCCACCTTAGAATTTGCTACACTATTTACAAAATGACATATGTCATTAGTGTTACATCACCTGTCTGCCACGTAAAATAGACTGATAAATCCAGTGCAGTCATCTCCAACTTATTTCACAATATTAATGTTTTGTGCAATTCAATTGTCTAAATTACCTTTTTTTAACTAACAAGAATGGATGCATTTTTTAAATAATTTATAGGTTCTAGATGGACTGTATCACTACAGTTGGAGAAAATTCAGGCTAATAGTTGTGTTATAAAAGCTGCTCAGCTGCAACGGATGGTAGCACCTGAGCATGCTGCTGTCTCTTTTTGAGTTTCTGAATCTGCTAAATATTCCAGATGGTTGGAGAATAAACAAGAGAGCTATTAACATCTTAAGAGACTGATTCATAGTGTTGACATGGTTGTAGTTACTGTATTCAGTTGTGGGTGTTAATAAAGCTTTCTACATATTTCACAGTCAAGGAGTTGGTGTACATCTGTTCAATGAATACTAACATCTGAAGCCTTTAGACTGCAATACATTCTTCATAATACGCTCTGCTGTATCTCCAGGTATAATTTCATATATCAGGATGTTTTCTGCGTCATATCTGGAAATTAAATATCATTACTTATTTAGAAGTGTAAATAACATCATGTAAAAGATACATATCAGCTATTACTTCAACATTGCAAATAAATAAACTTTATCAGGATGGTTGTACATTCCAGCTTTCCTTCTGGAGAACACAACTCAGAAAGACATTCAGAGAACCTAATTTTCAGTAACTGCAGTGAAATTCTTCAGAGAAATAATTAAGGTGAATCGAAACAGAAAACAATATAACTGAGCCAGAGGCAAATATTGTAAAGTTTGCCTTTCTGCAACAGAGTATGAAGGAATATGCTGCAATGAAAGACAGGTCTATTAATTAATTTCAGATAATACTAGTCTATGTAGCTTGCTGTATGCGTCTATGCTTAGTTAATCCATTTGCAACTCTTTCAGAATCAAAATGAAGAATTTTTTCAATTCATGAATGTATATATATTTCTAAAAGTCTTTCATTTACAGCATTTTGTATGCTATCATTAACTCTAAAATATAAAATAGTCTTTTCATGTGACATGAGTTAACAGCAAATATCTTTTCACACAAATCCTTTGTTTTCAATCCACAGCACTGCAAAAACTTTATCTTAAACTCTAGAGGGATGATGACATTCAAACACAAACACTTTTAAGATTCTTCATAGTTACTTTTGACTCTCGCTTTTTACAAAGTAAGTTTCAAGAAGTAGCTAAACATTTTAATTTTCCATCAACTGAATACCGCATTTTCTCCCTTAAAATAACAAAACCCCTAATCAAGATATGAGCTTTGGCTATTCCTTTTTAATGTTCTCAATATTATTACCATCATGCAATCTAAATACTTAAGCATTTGGAATATCACTGCTGAAAACTGCTAATTCAATAATATCAACATTTAAAACAAAACTGGAAAACATTTCACAAAAAAAAGTTAAATCACATAGAAGAATGCATCCTTCTTGGCTCTGCCATAAAGCAGATATTTTTGAACAGTAATTATTAGGAAATCAAATAAAAAAGGCACAACAGTAGTATTTTATTTTGTTCTTTTGTAGGCAGAACGGTTTCACCAAAACCCTTTGTTACATATATCAGAAGTGCTCACTAAAGACCACGGTCTTATTAACACAGCAGTACTTACACCTCTAATGAGTATTTCATTAAAGGAATGTAAACACAAAAACAAAACAACAAAAAAAAGAAATCCAACATTAGTTTTTCGCAGAAAATATTTAACTGCAAACAGCTATACCATAGCTTTGAATTCTGGACTTTTATTACTCTTTTTATTTAAAAAATGCCTCTAATTTGGGATAGCTTATAAAATGTAATAATGCAAAAGTCTGAGGGGCCCAAAACTGAACACAGTCCTCGAGGTGCGGCCTCACCAGTGCTGAGTAAAAGGAAACGATCTCTTCCCTGCTCCTCCTGGCCACACTGTTCTTGATACAAGCCAGGATGCTGTTGGCCTTCTTGGCCACCTGGGCACACTGCCGGCTCATATTTAAACAGTGGTCAAACAACACCCCCAGGTCCTTTTGCCTCAGGCAGCTTTNCCTTTGGCCTCAGGCAGCTTGCCAGCCACTCTGCCCCAAGCCTGTAGTGCTGCCTGGGGTTGTTGTGACCAAAGTGCAGGACCCAGCACTGAGCCTTGTTGAACCTCATCCCATTGGCCTCAGTCCATCGATGCAGCCTGTTCAGATCCCTCTGCAGAGCCTTCCTACCCTCAAGCAGACCAACACTCCCACACAACTTGGTGTCATCTGCAAACTTAGTGAGGATGTACTCAGTCCCCCTGTCCAGATCATTAATAAAGATATTAAAGAGAAGTGACCTCAATACTGACCTCTGCAGAATACTGCTTGTGACCAGCTGCCAACTGGATTTAACTTGATTCATGACTCTTTGGGCCTGGCCACACAGGCAGTTTTTTACCCAGAGAAGAGACACACCCATTATCCAGTCTGTTGTACAACTATATTAACCCTGTTGTGAATATGAATTTGTGATAGATCTCTAATGGGCCTATAAAAGAACAGATCAATGTGTGTAATTACTATGAACATTTAAAAAGAAAAATATGGGCCTTTTTCTGAAATAGTTTGTAAACTATATGAACAGAGACAATATGAAGTTAACATGCATGAATAAGGAGAAACACAGGAAAACATGACTAAGACTGGTGTATCTCAAGACAGTCGTGTTACTATTGGCTTTCACGAAATACTAGAGGTGCCACAAAAATGTAGCATTACATCTTTTTATGAAGTGGTCTTCCCATAATAGGAGCTCAACACAGACGAAAGCGGAGGGCTGCATCTGAAACAAAAATAACATTTTAACAGGAAAAACCCCTGTAATAACACCTTAAAATTTAATAAAAACTTGTTCTTCATGAAACTGAACTGCATGAAATAAAATGCAAGCCTTTAAAAAAGGCTAAATCACGTATGGCATATCTATATGCAAGCATAAAATAAGCTCAATAGAAGGGAATATACAGTGGTGTGCTGATTTCCACCAGCAGCTACTATTATAAATCAGTGTTTTTCACCTGTAACAGCAATTCATCTTTCATCTTGTCTTCAATGATACCTGAAGGTCTGCAGGTATTCAACCAGCTAACAAACATATTTAACTTGGAGACTAAATAACACACCTCAGTAAAAGACAGAATTGCTCAATGATAAATTGACTCTAATAGTCTTTCTGACACTCATGTTTACTTCTCATTGAAGTAGAAGTAAAAAGCGATTGTAAAATCCTCTCTGTATGTTTCCATGCATCATATCATAAGTAATATACCATCACTGAAAACAATACTGACAAAATTACTGTAGAATGCAGTTGGAGAACAGATATACTGATGCATCTCTCTTACAACCCAGCATTATCTAGCTGGCTACATGTCCAGATTCTCCTTGTTTTTGTCTTGTCCTGGTTTCAGCTGAGAGAGAGTCAATTTTTTTCACAGCAGCCAGTATGGGGCTGTGTTTTGGGTTTGTGCTGGAAGCAGCGCTGATAGTGCAGAGATGTTTTTGCTGTTGCTGAGTGATGCTCACACAGAGCCAAGGCCTTTGCTGCTTCTCGCACCGCCCTGCCAGCGGGATGGCTGGGGGTGTGCGGGGAGTTGGGAGGGGGCAGACAGGGCAGCTGACCCCAACTGACCAAAGCGATATTCCATACCATACGGCATCATGCTCGGTTTATAAGGGCCTTGGGGGGAAGAAGAAGGGGGGGGGGGCAGCGACCTTGTTGAACCTCATACAGCTGGCCTCGGCCCATCGATCCAACCTGTCCAGATCTCTCTGGAGAGCAGAGTTTGTCTACTCTCATGCAGACGAACGCTGCCTCCCATTTTGGTGTCACCTGCAAACTTAGTGAGGGTGCACTCTATCCCCTCGTACAGGCTGTTGATAAAGATGTTGACCAATGCCAGCCCCAAGACCGAGCCCTGGGGAACGTTCCTAGTGACTGACCACCAACTAGGTTTAACACCATTCAGCACAACTCTCTGGGCCCGCTCTCTATCTCAGCTGAAACCAGCACATTTTCCTAGAAGTGGTATAAATGCAGAAAAGGGAGGTGTAATGCACCTGTTAAGTTTCTGTTAAGTTTCCTGTTCTGGACTGTTGGAGTAACCAGACTGTAGGATGAATTTCAGTGTGCACTTGGCTGGTTGACAGAACACAGGCAGTAAGTATACCTCAGAGTTAGTGCTTCACCAGGTGAAGCTACAGATATTGCCTTTCATTCAAGCACGTTTGTACTGTGCTTCTTCACATAGTATAAAATAGGTTATGAAATCTTTTGTGTTATTATTTCTAATTAGTTTAAAAATTGTGGGGGTTTTGTTTGGAGGTTCATTGTTTTGGTTTGTTTTTAAAATATGTGGATCCTTAATTCCACTTGGCTGGCTTCCAACTACAGAAGAATTCTCATTTTAATGTTAGTCAATTATAAAATAGGACTAACACAATGGACAAATGAATATTTTCATTTTATGTTGCTTAATAGTTTTGTGTTTGTTTCCCATTTGGATTGACGTCTCTTTCCATTGTTTAGAAAATGTAAAGAAAACTAAAAGCAAGGGTAAGTCTAGTATTTTTACTTCATTGACATCTAAACTACTTTTATTGCCCTTAAACCTTCTCAAACAGCAAGTTTTGTACTTGACATGGCAAGGCACAGACACTTTTCTGTAACAGGGGAAATGGACTATTTTAGGCCTATACACATTATAAAATACACCAGAATTAATTTTCATCTATCAAGTAGGCAAATTGCAATGTGAAAGCAGGGGTAAAGCTTCCTTTGGAGTGGCGTACCTGCAAATTCTATATATCTTCAAATATACATTAAAAGAGAGAGAGAGAAAGTGTGTGTGTACACTTGTGTGTGTGTATATACGTGTATGTATGCATGCTTGTGTACAGATAGTAATTAGTAAAGGGTTACTATGGTGACAGTACCTCCTGATTAAGACAGCATTATTTGGGCTACAAATGCATGTACTTTTGAAGCAGTTTCCTAAAAGAAACTTTTTTCAGCACTCAGACAAGATAAACGGCATCTCTTTTCTGAATCAGAAAAGGAAAACCTGCTGTGTATTAAAGTGCGTGAAAAACACCACTCCAAATTACAGACATAAAGAATTTAAATTGTTTGTTGAAGTACTTTGTTACAGCTTGTACGATCAGGGAAAAAAAATGTTAATGGGAACATTTTAAATTCAGCTGACCTTTTCCATGTTTTTCTTTTTTGTTAAATGAATCCTATCCATAGGCAGGAAACTTGCAAAGAATCTCAGCTATTTCCTGGTGAAAGGCAATTTAAAAAAGTCATGCTTTCAGAATTCATTTGCATGTATCAATGGTTTTGGATGCTAAGCAGTAGATGAAAGATACAGATTGAGCTAATACCTTCTGCTACCCCATCCCATCCTACCAGATATGAAAAAACTCCCCACCCACCCCACACCCCTCCTCCCAGCAACAGCCTTTACTAACTGTTTATGATGGTAAAATTGAGTTAATTCTAGGATTATCCTTAAAACTAGTACAGACTTTGATACAGGGCATGGGATACCTTCCATGTAGGGATGCTGCAGCTGACCATGAAATTCATATCTGTATAACCCTAATTGAAGTTAAATATCACAGAACATTGAGGTTAAATATCACAGAAAAAAATTCCTGGAGGTAAGGAATTCCTTTATATTAATGAAGATGACATAATATCCTGACAGAAGTCCAAGGAATAATGATTCTTCTCTAAAAAATAACTACAAGAAAAAAACCCAACCTCTCTATCTCAGCAAAACTTTACATGATGTGTTATAAAAGTAGGCCTACTAAAAGTCAATAGCAAAACACGCATTTTTAAAATATTTATCAATCAAACATGATAACATTTTGGTCAACTGCACAAATATATATTTTTTATGCCCTAGCATTTGTTTATTTGTTTTTGATTGCCAGTGATATCAAATAAGAAAAATTCCTGTAGAAAAAATGTTTTACTTACAAAATTTGAATCAAACAGAAGTATATTAGCTCTACCTAGCAGCCAAGAGCAAATGTTAGGAAGCAAAATGAAAGCTAGGTAAAGAAATATTCAGGAAAGTGGCACCATTGTGCTGCTTTCCATCTTAATCTGCTGAGGTTTTCCCATGTATGTCTTCAGAGTAATCCAGAGCAGCAAGAGGCAAAACCACTGGGTTTTTCAAGAGAAGAAATCTTTTCATCAGGTAAAAATGGTAACATAACACTGTAAAGATTAATATGGACAATAATCATAGAATCAGAGAATACTTTGGGTTTGAAGGAACTGTTAAAGGTCATCTAGTTCAACCCCCTGTAATGAACAGAGACATCTTCAACTAGATCAGGTTTCTCAGAGCCCCATTCAGCCTGACTTTGAATGTTTCCAGGGATGGGGCATCTATCACCTCTTTGGGCAACCTGTTCCAGTGTTTCAACACCCTCATTGTAAAAAAAAATCTTCCTTATATCTAGTCTAAATCTTCCCTCTTTTAGTTTAAAACCATTACCCCTTGTCCTATTGCAACAAGCCTTGCTAAAACATCTGTCCCTATCTTTCTTATAAGCACCATTTAAACATTGAAAGCCTGCAAACAGGTCTCCCTGGAGCCTTCTCCAGGTTGAATGAGCCCAACTTTCTCAGCCTTTTTTCATAGTAGAGGTGCTCCAACCCTCTAGGTATTTTTGTGTCCCTCCTCTGGACTAGCTTCAACAGGCCTAAATCTTGTACTGGGGACCCCAGAGCTGGATGCAGTACTCACCATATCTTACTTCATGTATTTGGGTACTAAACGGATTTTAATTCTTTCATTACAAATGGATATAACAGAAAAGAGTTTAAAAAGATACATTTGTGGTAAGGTATATAAAGTATCTATATATGTGTGTATATATATAAATTAAAACAGCCCACCACATTTCATGCATTAGTTTTTTTATTCTGAAAGTTCATTGCAGTTATACACTCTAAGTGTTTTAGATAGCTTAAGTACATTTTCAAGGTGCAGAGGTTTTACGTCTGTCCTTCATACTACAACTGTTTACAAGGAATACCTACTGAAAATAATTCAAGGCAAACATATTCACACAGAAGTTATTCATGACACATTAATTTTAACTAAGAATTAACACAATATCAAAATGAATTAGGTCAATAGCCTAATTTTCTCTTCCTCTTTCACAAGAGGAGGAACAGAAAACTGTTATTATTGCCATATCATTCATATGTATATTTGCATACAAGATGTCATGATCGAAGCATTCAGTAACAAAATAATACTGACCTCTTATCTGTTAAAATATCAAATCACTCACATAAAGATATTTTTGCTTTTCTACCAGAAATTCAAACATTTGCAGTACTGGTATTATTTTTTTTTCCAGTAACATTTAACTTAATACAGACAAGTTACACTAATTGTTTTACTCACTAAATAAAAACATTTATATGATAATTATTAATTTTTTCTTTGTTGTGGAGAGTAGTTAGTATTTATTTCAGTAACAGCACACTACAGGGAAATACAATGAGAGATTTATGGTTTGGGGTGTACTGTTAATGAAGCCTCATTAACAAAGTGAAATACCACTATTACTGTGGTGGTGCAGCCCCCACACTGACATCTCAGGATAAGCCCCATTGTGCTGCTATCTTGGATACAAGCCCGGTGACTTGTGTGTCTGGCACTCTGGGCCATCTGCTGCCAGAATTGTACATCAGGACGAGCCGGGTTGTGCTGATACCTTGGTCACAATGCACTAGTCTGGAACTGGGGTGGTCAGGCACCTCCTGCCCCTGGCCACACCTGGGCCATCTGCTGCCTGATTGTCTACCAGAATGACTCAGCAAAAATCTGTGGCAGGAATCCTGATCAAAACCAATCATCTCAAGATCCAATAAATAGTAATCAAAAAGTGAGACCCTTGGAGATCTCTGGGACACAGCAGGCTGTGTGACCCAGGATCTCCCCTGAGCTGGGACCCTTCTCAGCTTAGGTTTCGTGAGGATAGAAAGACGAATATTGACAATTTTGTGGGGGCTCAAAGGCCTGTTTTCCTGAGGTTCAACTATCAATGAATGCTGACCCATAAAGTGAATAATTTATGAAACTCACAAAAAGGGAAAATTTAATCTTAGGTTAATCTCTGTGTGTGGGTGCAATTGGTTCAGACCTACCTGTCTATCTTTGTGTTTGTGTGTACGATTTGGTTCAGAACTATGTGTGTGTGTGTAATTTGAACCAGGATTGTTTGTCTGCATGTCTATACATGTAATTTGATTTAACTCCCATTTCTGTGTGCAACCCTGCTGTAAGTTTCAGGTGACCCTTGCCATTCTCGAAGCTTTAAATAAGTCACTATTTTGATTGTAACATTCCATTGAATCATTCTGCAAATTGGCTGATGAATAAGTGCCATTAATAACTGTACAACCTAATATTGTGATCTATATAAAATATTAATAAATCCGAAATTGCTGCTACAACAAAGCCCTATAACAAAATCTCATTTGCGACAATTACAAAACATCATATATTCATTATTACTGATTTTTCTTCTGGAATTTGAAATGAGGAGATTATTTGTAAATATCTAGGACTCATTTCCTGTATGACTTCATTTACCATTCAGTGGAACAGTGAAGGGTTGTTTTTTTTTTATGTCATTGGACTTTTGCAGAAAAATGGAGTGAAAATTAAATGGACTTGGGAATGTGAAAACAACAAGCAAAATTTTTTGATCTCTCAATGCTATTTGTTTATGATAAAATAAAATATGATGGAATGGGAGAGAAAAATAATATATGAAACTGAGGTTTAGATATGCTTTCTGTACAAAGATAAGTTGTGCTCTTGTGATCAACCACAATCATGGAGATATTTGTCCTCAGAATACTGAGTTGCAGTAGATACTGTCAGATTTCCAAAGCAGAATTGCTTTCAGTGTGCATGTCACAGGCTTGTCACATGCAGGAAGGAGTATTCTTAGAATTATCTGTAACAGCAGCTGCATGTTCTTTCAAATTTTTCCTGTTCTGTGCAAGCCTGCAAAGGAGAAAACAACCTTTCTTCTTTTGCAAAGAACACAAATTCACTTCCTCTCCCTTCTTCCCAGCAGAATATCTCCACATCAGATTTTTCTCCTCTCTTGTGCACTGTGAATCCAGATGTATGTAACCTCCAGACATCTGAAGGAGGTAGGAATCCTTGGGGTTTTAAGTGTTCTCCTTCATGTCAATGTTAGAGAAATTAGAACTCCAATCCTTAACATTTATATTGCAGTTGTGTCCCAAGGTCAAAGTCAGAATCAGTGGTTCTTTATACTAGTCTCCTGCAGAGATATGAAAACTAAGCATGTGGCTAAAAAGACGTTACTTGTCATATTAACTAAAACTAAACTTATACAGGAATATTTTCAACACTGAAAAGGCTTCTTTTAGTGTAAAATGTAATCATACAGTTAGATACGATAATTTATGTTTTCAAGAATAATGTTTATTTCTAGAAACCTGTGATAGATTAGCATTTACTAACATGCAAAATGTTTAAGATATCATTCCCTGGGATTTTGGAGTTTACACACATACATACATACATACAGATGTAGATAGATAGATAGATTTCAACTTTTACAGGAAAAGTGAAAATAATTTACAGTTTAAATCAGATATATCCTTATTTGGGGTTTTGGATTATTTTCTTTGAGGGGAACAAAGCCTGTTTTCAAATATTGTTAGAAACGCTTTAATTAAATGATGAATGAATATCTGAGTCACTTGATATGCAGATAATGAAAATGCCTTTTCACTGTACACCTACAGGAATTAATAACTTTTCAAGATACTGGATTATTTTGTCTATCATTTTCATATATTTGTTTAGTCTCCTGGACGCTTATCATTATCATAAAGTAAGATATAGGCGTTTTGGGTTAAGTTTATTAGTTGGTTTTTGTTGTTTGGGTTTGGGTTGTTTTGTTTGTTTATAAAAATGATCCTACATAATGTATTTGGGTATTAGCATTCATGTTAACATAACATCCTACATGACTACACCTTCATGAAAACAATCTCTGGTATAAAATGATAACACAGTATTTCTTACAGAGTATCATTCAGAAATCATAGTAGTTGTAGAAACAACCAATTTTTTATCTAACAAACACAAGTGTATTAAATACTGGTTGCACTGTTCCTGATAGAAGCCAAGATGTCATTGGTCTTCTTGGCCACCTGGGCACACTGCTGGCTCATGTTCAGGTGATCATCGACCAAAACCCCCAGATCCTTTTCCTCTGCACAGCTTTCCAGTCTCCCTGCCCCCAGCCTGTAGCGCTGCCTGGGGTTGTTGTGACCAAAGTGCAGGACCCGGCACTTTGAACTTCATCCCATTGGCCTCTACAGACTTAAAGTAGGTGAATTTTCTGCAATTCTCATTAATTAATATGTTGGTTTGTGGAAAAGTTATTTTTTAAACAAACATATTCACTATTCTAAATTCACACTTTGTTTTTTTAAACTAATGAGTTCAGACTCTGACACAGTGATTAAAATAGTCTGATATCTGACAAGATGCTAAGTGAGCATTTGTATAACATTTTTCAATATACAGGATAAATAAGATTTGCACTGAAATTCCTATACTTATATTGCTACATCTCTGTGTTCAGTGCTGGGGCTTCAGTTATATTTAGAAATCTTTCTAATGTTCATTATTTTTCGTATGAATATTTCTTAGAAGTCAACTCAGTAATTTAGAATCCTTCATCCTCAAAACATAGCTGCTAAATGGATCCAAATAGACACCAAACAATACTATTTTCTAGACTTTCAGATAACAGAAACAAAAATGCTAAAATGCAGAAACAATAAAAAATAAGTTCAGACATATTAACTGAAAATAAATTCTTTAAATATTCTTATGTGGTATTCATCTGGACAAATGTGTTTGTCTAGCTTTGGAGTGCAATTCACTTCTTCCTAAGGTAGTTATCTAAAGATGCATCATACTCTAGAAAGTGCTTATTTATCTCTTTTGATTTAAAAGGAATCTTAGGGTGACTAGCACTTAGACATTAGAATTTCACAGAATCACAGAATCACAGAATCGTAGAGTTTGGAAGGGACCTCGAAAGATCATCTAGTCCAACCCCCCTGCCAAGGCAGGACCACCTAGAGCACATCACTCAGGAACACGTCCAGTTGGGTTTTGAATGTCTCCAGAGAAGGAGACTCCACAACATCTCTGGGCAGCCTGTGCCAGTGCTCTGTCACCCGCACAGTGAAAAAGTTTTTCCTTACATTAACTCGGAACCTCCTATGCCCCAGCTTGGACCCGTTGCCTCTTGTCCTATCACTCAATAACAGCAAGAAGAGCCTGGCTCCTCTTCCTGACATTCACCCTTTACATGTTTATAAACGTTGATAAGGTCACCCCTCAGCCTCCTCTTCTCCAAGCTAAAGAGACCCAGCTCCCTCAGCCTTTCCTCATAAGGGAGATGTTCCACTCCCTTCATCATCTTTGTGGCTCTGCGCTGGACTCTCTCTAGCAGCTCCCTGTCCTTCTTGAACTGAGGGGCCCAAAACTGGACACAATACTCCAGATGCGGCCTGACCAATGCAGAATAGAGGGGGAGGATCACCTCCCTTGACCTACTGACCACAGCCCTTCTAATGCACCCCAGGATGCCATTGGCCTTTCTGGCCACCAGGGCACATTGCTGGCTCATGATCATCCCTCTGTCCACCAGGACCCCCAGGTCCCTTTCCCCTACACTGGTCTCTAGCAGCTCAGTCCCCAACCTATACCGGCACATGGGATTCTTAAATCCATTCTTAAATCCATTTAGACACTTAGTACTGTACACAACTAAAATTAGCTGAGATAATTATAGTTCCATATACCACTGAGGGAATTCCTTGAGATACCACTAAAAAATCAGAATTTATTCCTGGGAAGTATTGTGATACATTTTCCTAAGGCTTAAGGCACATTCGAGCATGTACAACTGATAGGTGTTTGAGACTGGATAATGGGTCAGTGCTTCTCTATTCTACTTCTACACTTGGTAATGAATGCATTATCTATGAAACTTTCAATAATTACTATTTCCTAGTCAAATATTTTCCATAGGAAAACAGTGGCTGAAAAAGTTAAGAACAAAGCAGCATTGCTTTAGAATTAATTTTTTCATGAGAAATAGAAGGGACATGGGTAATTTTTAAGGCATTTTTGAAAACCTGATAAGTTGCAGTTCTGCATGTATGCAATCTGTACCATTTGGGCTTTTTTTTTTTTTT
>VWZZ01008058.1:17101-42155 GCA_013399095.1 Psophia crepitans
GAAGGGGAAGCTGAAACTAAACATAAAGTCTGCATCAGAGACAATATCTGAACTCCTGAGACTCTTCTTCCAAATTCAAGTCAGGACAAGGAATCCAGTCTGTCTTAGTATTTCAGAAAGAAAAAAAAAAAAACAAACCAAAAAGGAAATTATGTGTGAGAATATCAGGGAGAAACTCATTACAACATCTTCTGATAAAAAGAAATACTCTAATATCCAAAGAAGTATAATGTTTTTAGTTTGTTTTCTTCTCTCTTTTAATGCAATAACTGTTGAAATCATTGGGGATTCACCTAAATTGATGATAGAGCAGCTCTGAACATAATTTGGCCCACAAGGGATAACACAGTTGTCTAGCTATTCATTTGAGGCTTTGAACTTCATTGTCATTTAAGAAGCTTTTTTCCTGTTATTTTCACGGCATTCTCATCTGTTACAAGTAGATTTATTTAGTATTGTACTATTTGCCCAGCATTTAGTGTTCTTCTGAGACAATTGGTTTAGTACAAATAAAAAATATTTCAGAGCTGTTAAAGAATGGTATTGTGTGCTGCTCATATTTAAAGCATGTGGTACATCATTAGTTTTAGATTTTTGTTCTGCTACTGACAGATGGCTTCAGTTAAATGGATATATCCTCCCACTGAAATGTAGAAACAATAAATATTGTTTTATTAAAAACAAATAATGAAACTTTGAGTTAGCAGATCAGAACAACTGAGGAAAAATTGTTTTTTATCCTTAACTTCAAAATCCAGAAAGTTATACATAGCTGTATATTTACCATTTTATCATTGTATCATTTGCCAATATATAAAGTTAGACAAAAAAAAGTATAACAAAGAGAGAACTATATTTTGATAATAAAGGTATAGTATGGATCAAGATTATCAGGCACTTTGTTTTTCGGAGAAGGATCTTAGTCACATCAAATTGTTATCTATTAAAATCAGATTATTAAAATCAGGTGTTAGTAAAGAATTATTGAAATGAATCTTAGAAAGACTGAAGGAATGAAGGGAAAAGTATTTGAAAGAAATGATGAAGAGGATTTGTGAGAGTTGCAATAAGCAAGGGAGAAAGAGAAATTGAAGACCTTATTGTGAAACTAAAGTAAAAAAGAGATTTAGAATATTGGAGAATAAGAGTGAAATGCAAGATAGTGCAAAAATAAACGAGAAAGCTGAAATGTAGAGGTATATGGGAGTTCCCAGCAGGAAGGTAAGGGAAAAGAAAATTATTGTAAAGTAAGGAGAAGCAGTGAGAAAAGGGACATATTGAATGTACAAAAGCAAATAAGGAACTGGAACAAGGACTGAACAGAAAACAGAAGGTTGTAGGAAGGAGACTTAAACTGTGCAAGAAAAGCCTGATTAGTTAAGTGTGTTTACCTAACTAATTAAATAATTCTTGATATAGTTTCCAGTGCTCACACAAGTCACCTACTTTCTTTTCATCACCTGTATTTGCCCTTTCTTAATTGCCTGGGTGTCACTGGTTAATAAAGATGATTTTCAGAGTTTATGTCTCAACTGGGCCATATCTTGATGACCTTTCTTAAAGAGATTCTAATTCAAAAGTGGGATCTAAGAGCTTGTGTATACTGTTCCAGTATGTGAATGTGTGAACAATGAACTACCTATTTAAGACCGGAATTTTCCAGAGGAATTTTGGAAAATATTTATTTAGCTCATTTTGAAATGTGTATAAGATAAATATATGGATTTAAATAGGTTTGGACTATTTGTAATTAACACACTTGAAGTAAGATTGATTTTATCACACTTCAGGGGTTAGATTTACTTCCAGACTGTCAACATGTAAGTGTAGGTGTTTAAATGTAAGTAACTGGAATCTTTAACTTCTGTTATTGTATGTGTAGTTAATAAAGTCTGTGAAGTGTGGAAAACTGTACAGTTGATAAAGTATACTTAACTAAATTATTTTTAGTGGAATGCTTACTCCCCATATACTATAGGTATGCAAATGCAGACATCTAATCTGGAACTGAAAACACCCATAGGACTTGATGAATTTTCCTAAGCAGCTCATGTGAGATTTCTTAATGAACCTTGCCTGGCTTCCAGCTCACACTTTAGAAGGGCTGGCTTCTCTCATGAGGCTTGTGTTATACTTTCCAGTCTTGTGCATGTGCCCTTGGATAACCTAGGGCATCTGAAGTGTTGCCAGACACCTGTGTTTAGGTAACTGAACCAGCTATCAGGTATCCATGGCCTAAATGTCTTCATCTGAATTAATCACCCAGGCTTCCTTTATAATTAATGAAGGGAAATGGGCCCTTCTTAGGAGCAATATATCTGACCTATTTTTAGGATGAGGTGAATTTTATGTTAAAAGAGCCTACTTCTTTTCAGTCAGCACAGCGGAAGCCTAGGGGAACTAGCCTGAATATAGGGATGTACATTATAGAAGTCTAAATTTACTTGAAAGAGTCCTGTCCTGTCCTGTAGGGATGTAAGTCATCTTGTAAGGACAAGATGACTGCATATAAATGTTCAGTCATAAGACCAATTTCTTTTCAGTAGAACATACAAACAAATAAGCTAGGCAAACCAGTGGAAAACATAAACAGATTAATCCATTTGTGATTCTGTGTTAGACAATAGGGGATACAGAGCAATTTTTCTTTTGAATACCAGGTAGAACACAATTCACTAAAGTTACTAAATAAGAAATCTGAGTTTTTTCCTTTTTTTAGGGAAGACCAATATGCAGTCTTGACAAGACAGCATTTCATCAGAGAACAGTGTGATACCTCCTACTCATACCAAACCAATAGTGAAGTAGGTATTTAGAAACTCAAAAAGACGACCCCTGCTCTGTTTATGTCTAGGAGAATGCTTGAATAATCATTTAATGCTTTACAGTTAAATGTTAAAACTCCCATATTGGTTATACTGATGTAAATTGTGAAGTTACCTTTTTGATCTATTTTATAGAACTTTGCATTATTAAGTGGCAGATTAATAATAAAAGAAAGCTACTTAACACATGACTTAAGTGTCAGAGGTGAAGCTCTATTTCATCCCTACTAAGTTCTACCTACTGCTACCAAAATTCACATGTTCTTTTTGGAGTACTGTTCTTCTAAACTGTTTACAGCTTAGCTTCTGTCTGAGATACACAATTCTGCTCAAAACAAAATATTCAGCAGCTAAGCACTGTTCACAGTGGAAGTTCTAGGTGAATTTTTGTAATTAAACATTAAATTAGATTGCAAAAGCTGATTTTAAGCAGTAGCAACATAGTGTCTTAGTCGTGGAACATCAGAGCATTTTATTTTTAAAGAAAGAGGCTTCAACAGTAAATTCAACAGTTCCCTCTGTTAATGGGAATGCTAATGCTGTCTTGTGGTCCTGTAAAAATTACATACTCTTACTGACTACTACCTTCTGCCTTTCAAGCAAACATGGAGAGGGACTCTGAGTCATTCTTTTCTAGATTTCAGTGCTTGTTTCTTATTCTGCAGTAGAGATAGGATATTTATCAAACTAAATAAATTTGGAATTTTTTTTAATCTGGACGTCCTATATCCTAAGGAAGTGATCTGATCACCTTCTTACTGTGTGAGAGGTAGATATCAGCTATTAAACTCAACTTAGTGTTACAGTAGATGCAGGAACATAGATCAGGCACCTTGAGTGGTTTAGCATTTTAGGTAAATTTTAAGTATCTAACTGTATCTTTACGTCTTTTGGGGGTATAAATGGATATGTATGCGCACGTATACTGTGGAACTCTGCTGCTTAAAACAATATCTCATAGTAGCTCTGAACAGTGGTCAAACCAATGCGCTGATTTTGGTATTAAATTGTCCTTGCCATTAGAGTAGAAGAATAGATTATGGCTTCATTTAGCTTTGGTTTCTATTTTATCTAAGAGCTTTCAAAAATTTTATCTGAGAGACGAAGGTGCAGTAAGCAAGTTCACACAATTCATGGCTTCCTCCCCTTATTCTCTAGTTTAAAAAAAAATTGAAATATTTGCAAAGTTTTTAGTAAACATGTCTTGATTGCATCAGAATATGAAAATAACAGTAGGATAGGAACAACAGCAGGTTTTACCACTTTCTTGATTAAACTGCCATTATGTCCACAGTACTTATTTCGTCATGGATTATCTACTTTTGTCATAGTGTTAATAGAGATGCTGAACTCTGTATTAATCTGTTTTCACTATTTTCCATAAATGACTACTTTCCGTATTTGTACCACCTCCATACAACATAGCTTTCACAAAATTATATTGTATAGTTGCATCTTTAATACAATTTGGTATGTGAGAAGGGGCAGAGTCAGTATTGAGAGACCAGCTATTTCTGTATGCCCTCATGAACAACATTTCTAGAATCAACAGGTCTCCAATATTATAATGGATTATGCAGGTGTTGAGAGGTTTTGTGTCATAATTCTGACATAATCTGTCCTTTTTTATTGCACGACCCTTCCTGTTTATATCACATGGTCTCTTTTATCACATATAGAATCATAGAATCATAGAAACATTAAGGTTGGAAGAGACCTCAAGGATCATCCAGTCCAACCGTTCCCCCACTACCTAGTACCCAGTAACCCATGTCCTTAAGTACCACATCCAATCTTTCTTTAAACCCCCCCAGGGACGGTGACTCCACCCCCTCCCTGGGCAACCCCTTCCAATGCCCGACCACCCTTTCTGAGAAGAAATTACTCCTAATCTCCAACCTAAACCTCCCCTGGTGCAACTTGCAGTCATTCCCCCTTGTCCCATCACTAGTTATCTGAGAGAAGAGGCCGACCCCCAGCTCGCCACAACTTATGTCATGCATTTGTGCCTTTTTTGCCAGGAATCAACATTATAAAATAAAAATAAATAAAAACTGATTCAAGTGGTAGAATGCTTCCTGTACCATTTACAAAATAAGTAGCAGATATTTATGTATTACCTGGAAAGCAAGATTAGCTACTTTTTGTTTAAAGAAGGTGCACATTACTGTAAAGGGCTGGCGATGTTTCTGCCAGGGTTTATTATTTCAATAAAATGTTTACTCTTTACTAAGCAAAGCTCCTAAATTTATTGCTTGTTTTAAATTTCTATTGATTTTCCTTTAATATGTTATTAATTAGCATTCTATTTGACTTCTATTGCTTTTTCAGCACTTTTAAGTGATAACCCTTGATTTTAAAGGAATACCTGTTTAATTTTTAAAAATGATGATTCTATGAGAACTTTTCTTTCTTTCCTGAAAGCACGGGGAGCAGAACATGATCTTATTTTACTTGCTTTTTTGTTAAATATTAATAAGTCACAATAGTTTTACACAATGTGATTAAATATAACCTTGGTACAACACTGTTTCATGAAAATTTGAAGAGTTTGTGCACCATTTCAGCATAAACTATCACTTTCATTAAGAAGGTAGGAAATATTTTGGTGACACAAAATTTAGGATCGTTAATTGTTTTATTCCGTAGAGTTTATTCCTTCTTCATCCTGCATAAAACTCCAGGAAAGTTTCACTTTATGTAGCAATTTCTAGTATTCTCATAATATTAGTCATGTTAATGCTGAGAAAATAAATTTCCTCTTTTTTTTTCCCCTTCTCCCTCACCTTTTCTTTTTAAAATGTTTTCCTTGCATCACTTTATCTAAAATAAATACTAAAGCAAAAAGCCTTACATCAGTGCTACAACTCAAAGCAAACTCCTGAATCTACAGTGGAGGAGAAAACTCCTGTAAATATTTTTTATTAGAATACCTAGCTGCCTTCATGGAGCTGCAGCGGGGGACTTCAACTACTGGTCCTGGAGTCCGAGGAAACACCTTACCCTCGGGGCCAAGTGATCACGACATCAATATGATGGATGAGCAAAATGGCATTTATTAAACTGCGTCACAGGTTTATATACTCCCTTTATGGGGTGTGGCCACTGTGGGGCTCTGTGCAGGTCATAGGGGTGTGCCTAAGCTCACCGTACAACGCGAGATCTTCCGAACGGGATTCCCTACACCTTCAAGTTGGTTTTTTTTTGTTTCTTGTTTGTCTTACAAATATTGACAGCATTCATTCTTACTGTAAATTTTTGCTATATTCTTTACCTTACTTTTATTGCTTCAATATATTAAATTTTGAATTACATTAACCAATTCACGAGGCAGTTGCATGGTAATGCAAGAGTTGTTACAAAAATAATTTTATTTTGCTTTTCCTCTCTTCAGGAAAAAAAGCTTCCAAAAGTTTCTAAGCTGAATACTTCAACTATATGGCACATCTTTATCAAAGTAACCTAGTAAAAATGTTAAACATGTACTGTTTCCAAAGGTATCAGCAGTGTTACAAGTATTCTTTCAAACTCTCTGATACTCCAATATACGAATTCATTACTAATAAATAGCACATTGCAGGTTTGGTCTAGGCTGTCTTACATCACATTTTAAGAATGATGACAGTTTTAGGTACCAAATGAAAGATAGATCTTTGTTAATTGCATAGATGTTAAATAAGAACTAAAAACTTGGTAAGTGGATTTCTCAGATTAATTTCCTTTTTAATTAAATGATGCGGATACACTTTAAGCGATTCGAATTGTGTCTAAAGAGGGGTATTAGTAATGTATCACTTTTAACATCAGAAAGAAATTTTGGAGTAAAGTATTAGTTCCTGAACACCATGACTATTCTGTTTTGAGAGGATAAAAGAGATATAATTTCCAGAAGACAATTTATTTTCCACAAAGTTTAAGTAGTCTTCTAGTAGTTTACTCGGCAGACTTCTTTAAAGTAGTAAAAAATGTGGAATTTTATGAATGTTTGGGAACTTTTAAGGAATTGTAACTCATACTTTAATTACAATGACACAGAGTCATTGATTTCTTTTGTGTACAGTTAAAGGAAAGGCTTTGAGAAAAAAATAAGGATCTTGGAGTAGAAGGCTTTCAATATTATGCAGTGCAATACAGTACAGTTCATGGCTATGCTTTTAGTTTGTATACAACTTGATTGTTATGATTTTTGCTTGAGTAAGGACCCAAGGTGAAATACATTCTATAGTACACATTTGCATTTTGACAGATGTGCCATGTCAAATATTTTTCTTTCTTCAGTGAATTTAAAGAGGTCTTGAGGAAACTACCTGAGAAGTACTATATATAGCTATACTGCTGATATTTAAAGGTAGATATGACCAATACATCTAAAAAAATTTTATTTTTGTCATTTTTGTGGATGAATATTGTGCTTTATTAAGTGATGTAGAACAACAATCCAGAGCTAGCATTATGGGGTGGGTTTTTGTTTGTTTGTTTGCTTGGTTTGGTTTGGGTTTTTTTTTTTTTGTTTTTTTTGCATTATGCTAATACCAAGAAATCCAATTTAGACTGGATATCAATTTTGCAGACTACTGCAAATGTGAATAGCAATAGTAAGCGTACTTTTAAAATGAATGCCACCTTTGCTTCAGTCTTTACTAATAAGGCTGGCATTCAGGAATCCCCGATCCAAGAGATCAGGGAAAAGGATGGACTGAGGAAGATCTACTCTCAGTGGAAGAAGTCAGGGAGTACTTATGCAAACTGGATATACATAAGTCCATGAGCCCTGATGGGATGCATCCACAAGTGTTGAGGAAGCTGGAAGATGTCATTGCAAGACCATTCTTGATCTTTCATAATCTTTCATCCATCATGGTGATGGGAAGAAATGCCCAAGGACTAGAGTAAAGCAAATGTCAACCTCATCTTCAAGAAAAGCAAGAAGGAGAATGCAGGCAACTACAGGCTTTTCATCCTCAGCTCAGTCCCTGGAAAGCTGATGGAACAGCGAATCCTAGAAAGCATTTCCAGGCACATTAAAGACAAGAAAATTATCATGACAAGTCAGGTTGGCTTCACCAAGGGGAATCATGCTTGAGCAACTTGATGAACTTCTATGATGAAGTGTCTGGACTGGTAGATGAGAGAGCATTGGATATTTTGTACCTGGATTTCAGGACATTGCCTCCCATAAGATCCTCACAGAGAACCTGTTAATGTATGGGCTGGATGAGTTGACAGTGAAATGGGCTGAAAACTGATGGAACAGCCAGGTCCAGAGGGTGGTGATCAGTGAGATGCAAAGTCTAGTTGGATCCCAGTGACTAGCAGTGTACCTCAGGGATCAATACTGGGTCCAGTCCTGTTTAAAATCTTCATTGATGATCTGGATGATGTGCCAGCATGTACCCTGACAAATTTTGCAGATGACTTCAAACTGGGAGAAGTGATGAACACAGCAGAAGATTGTGATGCCCTCCAGAAGGACCTTGACAATGTGGAAAATAGGCTAACAGGTACCTCAAGGAGTTAAATGAGAAGTGAAAAGTCCTGCACATGGGGAGGAACAACCAAGGTTGTTGGATAAGGGAAGAGCAAGTGGCATCATCTACCTGAACCATTTAACGCTGTCTCACATGATAACCTTGTCTCTAAATTGTAGATTGTCTCTAAATGTCTCTAAACTTGATGGGTAGACTGCTTGGTGGATAAGGAAATAGCTGGTTGGTCACACTCAAAGAGTTGCGGTCAACAGCTCAATTTCCCAGTGGAGATCGCTGATGAGTGATGCTCATCAGGCGTCAGTATTGGGACTGGCACAGTTTAACATCTTTGTTGGCAACATGGACAGTGGGATCGAGTGCACTGTCAGCAAATTTTCTGACAACATCAGGCTGTGTGGGATGGTCAACACACTGGAAGGAAGGAATACCATCCAGAGGGACCTTGACAACCTTGAGAAGTGAGTCCGTGTGAACCTCATGAAGGTCACTGAGGCCAAGTGCAAGGTCCTGCACATGGGTTCACACAGTCCCAAACACAACTACAGGCTGGACAGAGAATGGATTGAGAGCAGCCCTGACAAGAGACACTTGGCATTACTGCTAGACAAAAAGTTTGACATGAGCTGGCAATGTAAGCTTGCAGCCCAGAAGACCACCATATCCTAATACATTAATCCTAAATTTCTTCATAATGTCAAAAGCGATAAATTACCACATTAAAAGAGATGTGACCAGCAGATCAAAGGAGGTGATTCTCTCCCTCTACTCTGTTCTTGTGAGACCCCATTAGGAGAACTGCATCCAGCTCTGGGGTCCCCAGTATAAGAAAGACATGGAACTGTTGGAGCAAGTCTAGAGGAGAACCATGAAGATGATCAAGGGCTGGAGCACCTCTCCTGTGAAGACAGTCTGAGAGAATTGGGCTTGTTCAGTCTGGAAAAGAGAAGGCTCTGGGGAGACTTTATAACAGCCTTCGAGTATCTGAAGGAGTCCTACAAGAAATTTGGAGAGGGACTGATTACAAGGGTATGTAGTGATAACACGAGGGGTAATGGTTTTAAACTCGAAGAGAGCAGGTCTAAATAAGATATAAGGAAGAGATTCTTTACTGTGATGGTGGTGAGACACTGGAACAGGTTGCCCAGAGAAGCTGTGGATGCCCCTTCTCTGGAAATGTTCAAGGTCAGGTTGGATGGGGCTTTGAGCAACCCGGTCAATTGGAGTGTGTCCCTTCCCATAATGGGGAGGTTGGAATTAGGTAAAGGGAGGTTACCCTTCTCCCCTACTCAGCACTGGTGAGGCCACACTTGGAGTACTGGGTCCAGTTCTGGGTTCCTCAGTACAAGAGAGAGATCAACATTCTGGAGAGAGTCCAAGAAAGGGCTGCTAAGATGGCTAAGGGCCTGGAGCATCTGTCCCAGAAGAAAAGGCTGAGACAGCTGGAATAATTTAGTCTGGAGAAGAGAAAGCTCAAGCAGAATCTCACTTATGTATATAAATGCCTGAAGGAAGGGTGCAAAGAGGACAGAGCCAGGCTCTTTTCATATGTTCCCAGTCACAAGACCAGAGGCAATGGACACAAACTGAACACAGGAGGTCCTCTCTGAATACAAGGAAACTTTTAACTATTGTGGTGATGGAAGACTGGAATAGGTTTCCTAGAGATACTGTCCCATCTCCATCCTTGGAGGTATTCAAAAGCTGTGTAGATATGATTCTAGGCAATAGGCTTTAGGTTGCGCTCCTTGAGCAGGGGGATTGGATGAGATAACCTCTGGAGGTCCCTTCCGATTAGATTACTAGTGACAGAGCAATGCTGTAAGAAAATGACCTCATCCAACAACTACCACTAACTAAACTGTATGACTTTCAAAGCATTGGTCAGAGTGCATCCTTGTAATATTCATGCAATATGTGTAGCAGCTTTAAAGCTTTTAAAGAAGAATGAAATTACTTCACCCCATTTTATCATACATTGAAAAATTTGCAAATGGTGCTTCTAGAAGACTAACATCTGCAGGTTTATGAATAAATGACAGATGATTAGCATAACACCATCATTGTATTGATCACAGGCCACTCTCCTTGATTAAAAACAGGCAACAAAGTAACTTTTCAAAACGTAAAGACTGTATCATTGCACTAGTAACTTACCTATGCAAAGGTGAGATTGCTAAGCACCTATCTGATGATCTGTCAAGGACTTGATCCCAGTCACAGTTAAGTCGAAAAGCTTATATTTAAATGGGAGAAGCTGACTCTTAAATAAGCAATCCTTTTCCACAATGTCAGCTGCAGCAGCACAATTCCAGTCCAAGTATGATCACTTTACCTGGTAACAAGATTTCAGGAAGGTGTTTTGGATTTTCTTTAAATATTCCCTTTACCTTCTTCTGCTGCAATTGGCATTTCATGCTAAAAATGGGAGATTATTAATGTATGAAATGGTATTACAATGTTTGTTTTTAAATTAATAAATCTGGAGTGACATTGTTGGTTATAATTAAAATAGTGAAAGTCCTGTGGCAACTGCTTTATCCGTCACAGCTTAAATAGCAATGTTTATATCCTCAGTTCTTCAACAGTTTCAAACGCAGCAAACTAATTATCTTGTATGAAGTTCATTCTGTCTCTGGTGAAATAGTCACTCCCTGATCATCATGATCCTTAGCATGAAAGTAAGTAAGCAGGATGTGGTTCAGCTTAGAGATCTAGACATAATACTGTTCACTTTCATTAAATACTCTGACATCTTGTCCAACAAGTTTCTTTATAGCAGGAAACGATTTATTCTTTACTGGCAGCAGAGGGCAAAACTGACAACAGGTAACACTGCAGATGTTTTATTTATGAGAGAAAGATATACCTGTAGTTCAAACCGTGAAGTTAGGTTTTGGATGCTAAAATTTTATCTGACTTGTGGGTTATAGAGAGAAGTACCTCCAGCCTACATTAAGAAAAAAAATTGAACAGTAGAATGTGTAAAACATGAGCACCATTGTAAATTGCCCACGGATGATTTAGACTAGTGGTGGGATCCACGTCATCAATACTTTTAACACTCTCACATTGCTCCTTAAAGAGAAAATAGTGCAAAGAGGTTGGAAACCAAAACACCTTAATCACAAATATATGCAATTTTATGGATTACATGATTTCCCCTTTCTGTGGGACAGATATCACAATCCAGAAGAAAAGCTGATAAGCATAGTCTACGTAGTCCTGGGGGAGAGTTGTGGGATTCCTTCAGAGTCTCTCATGTTCTCCTTTTTCTGCATTCCCTGATGAGTCTCTCCTTTGTTTCCTATTTATAGGGTTGGGAAGGAAATACTTACTTGGTGACTGGTCCATTCAAAGTGCACTAATACTGTCTGGTTTATGGTCTCCTTTGTTGGTTCTCAGTATTTTTTTGTTCAGGAGACTTCTGAAAGTTTACACATCTTGATGATTAACAGTTTATTTGCATAGTTTCCCCGAGAACACAAAAAATATTCAGTGTTAGCTCTGTTGTTTGGGACAGCTGGTTGATCATATTTCGTCTACTTCTATTTACAGGTTGGTTAGTTTGACTACTACAGCAAAAGTTCATGGGTTTATGTTAACAGGTATGATAAGCTGGCCTTGATGCACCTGAGCAGGATTTATTCTGCTAAGAACTATGCAGTATGGTGTGCACCTTGTACTGCTAATTACTGCAGGACTTCATTCTCTTGCAGCAACTGGGTCTCTCAGGTGGTCACATTCTTTGGTATATTCATAATTTATTCAGACTTCAAAATTCTCTGGGTATGTGGCTGTCAGAAAGTTAAACTAGGGAAATGCAATAGGTGAAAACTTTCTGGAAAGAGTAAAATGTCACCATCTTCAATGTATGGAATCTTCAATAGATGACAAATAAATTTACTGCATATGCTGCAATATGAAGTAAAGGAAAATAGCTATAGGGAGTATAATAATGTCTAGGTTGCAGGAATCAGAATCACAGAATCATTAAGGTTGGAAGAGACCTCAAGGATCATCTAGTCCAACCGTTCCCCCACTACCTAGTACCCAGTAAACCATGTCCCTAAGTATCACATCCAATCTTTCTTTAAACACCCCCAGGGACGGTGACTCCACCACCTCCCTGGGCAACCCCTTCCAATGCCCGACCACCCTTTCTGAGAAGAAATTTCTCCTCATCTCCAACCTGAACCGCCCCTGGCGCCACTTGCAACCATTCCCCCTTGTCCTGTCACTAGTTATCTGTGAGAAGAGGCCGACCCCCAGCTCGCCACAACTTCCTTTCAGGTGGTTGAAGAGGGCAATAAGGTCTCCCCTGAGCCTCCTCTTTTCAAAGAACAAAGGATCTCATTTGATGAATTAATGGATTATGGAATAATTTATTTTACACAGCTCTAGTTCTACAAAAGTTAGGTATCTAGTCTCTGCACTCATTGTTTAACCTACCTCCATGGTTAATAGTGAGATACGTTAACAAGATTATTTTCTTAGTGTGAAGACTTACATACTTGTATTGATCGACTAATTCTATTTAGTTACCTGAAATTATGTGAAATACACTCTTCTGTAAACATTTGTTGTGGGTGGAGTGTCTTTAACTAAATCAGCAGTGTGCTCTGACTTACTGCCTGGTCATACAGTTGTGAGTGCCATTGAAGAAAGATCAACAGTAGCTTGCAGATGGACTGAATAAAGCTGATTATGAAGTCTCAGTTGTAGCATGCAAGGGTAAACAGGACCTTCACAGCTCTACAAATGTCTGAATGTCTGAGTTTCTTTAGATTTCTTTACTCATCAGTGCTTCTTTTATCACCTTAGAAGTTCTCAAGCTCTCAAGTTCTGTGCGTTACTTACTAGTTAATAGGCTCAGTTCACATAGGTTTGTGCCAATTATGGGAATATTTTCCCTTCCACTTGCAATTTGAAATTGCATCTTTTAATTTCACTCATGTATTTTCTTTGGGGAGATAATGTTACCAGCCGAAGTGTAGTTTCATTTATTTTACTTATGATTGTTGTGACTAACTAAAAATATTAAAACATATCATGTGTTCCAGAATTAGCTGTGAAATATTGTTTGTAGCTTCCTGTCTGCTATATTAAGGTATTTCCAAAGTTATTTGGACTTACCTCTTAGATTTCCACATTTTTGCTGTTCTTCTGTGACCATGCTAAAAAAGACTGTGAGTCATACAGAATCAATTCTTATTCAGTGCATGAGTTCAGGAAGCTTTATGTAATGTGGGTTTCTACACTATAAACACTGTAGTTCCAGCTAGTTATTGTGAAAATCTATGAAATGCACAGATTTCCACAGTCTGTCTCTAGTACTTCTGATTAAAAAATAAATTTAAAAAATTGTCTAATTACGGCTTTTAAGGAACTCGCAGTTTGTGAAGTGTTACTGGTATATTAAACTAACAGTATTTCATTTTGCAGGACACCAGGGCTTCAGGACTCCCGTCCTGCATTTTGAAGGACGCAAACTTCACAAGCTTGGATTTGTTTATGCTGTTCCTTTGGTGATTATTTCAAAGACCACAGCAAAACAGCTCCTCCTCACATGCAGATTCTGTATTATTTAATGGCATATCAAAATGCTTTTACAGTAATCAATGGCAGGAAATACAGTACAATGAAATTCAGGTTTAGGTTTTAGATAGAGAAAATATTCTTTCTCCTTTTCCTTCTCTGCTTCTCAAACACATCAGGATAAAATATAAAAATATCAATATCAATAATCTACCTGTCAAAGAGGCTACTTCTTACCATGGTGAGATCCTGTTTAGTATTGAATCGTTTCTGTTATGTCAAGACAAGCTTCATTTAGTTTTATTAGTCCCCAGTGTAAGATTGTCAGTTGAGGTTGCAGAGAAAAAACTAAAATAAAAAACCCAACAAACCCACAACCAACCAACCAAAACCCTCTTTGTTTGGATACAACTGTTGATTTCATAGCTTCATTTCAGCTACGCCAGAACAGAATAACTACCAGAGGGGTAGGTAATTTAATAAAATAAAGTCTTGGTATAAGTTCTGAAAAAATGTTTATCATACTAGCCTCAGAATCAAGGTGGTTCTTTTATTTTGTTTAGTTCTGAAGAATGAGAATAAAATGTTGTGAAAAGAAGCCACAACAAGTGTGCAGGAGAAAACACTTGAATGACAATTTTCAATAACTTTGATGCAGATCTGACAACAAATCTTTATTATGAGCAGGACTTAGGAATTTTGAAGGCCGTGCATTTAGCTGGAATTGTGTAATGTAGCCTCAATGTTCTTGATATTCATGCTCACCTTGTAAAAATGGATGATCATAGCAAATACATTCCTGAAATTAACAGCCTCCATTTGTTTCCTCTAACCTCACTAACTGACTTTACACCACATCAGCACAGAACTAAATGTAATTTAGAGATGCATTATTGTTGTTCTGAAGCTATGCAAAGTTGTATTTTGAACTTAAGAACTTCTTTAAGACATGAGTTCAATGTGTAACATAAGGTGCATTTATATATGGTAATGTCAGTGTTCTTGATTACACAGTCATGTCCTGAGTAGCTTTTGCTGTTGCTCCAGTAATTTAATATGCATGTGCAGCTACACATCAGGTCTCCTCACGCCACCTCTTGATAATTGTTATTTCTCTTGAACTGTTACCAGGCCACTGCACTTATTCCGTAGGTGTACGTCTGAAGGTGGAGAAGCAGCCTACCTTTTGTGGCTAGAGGTCACAGGTTTTCAGACTTTTCCATCTTGGGAGCCTCTATCCATTGCACTTTCAAACATTGCCTGCAGCAGTCCTTCCTTCTACACAATTCAAGATTCAGGTTCTTGTTTCTGCAAATGTCCTGTTCCTCCTGCCTGATGCCTTGCAGTCAGCTTGCCTAATGCCGCAGTTTCACCTGCCAGCTCAGTGCCAACACATCCCACTGGTGAAGCTGCCATCACCTTCATTCCCTACATGGACTCCTTCAACATGCACTCTCTGCAGCCTGAGATTTCCATTGCTACATCCTGCCTCTCAGCTCCAGAAGGCCTCCAACATGCCAGGGGCCATTAGTCCAGTTAGTGCCAGGGAAGACATCCTGTGCTGTGTCACTGGTCTTGCCACACAGGTTAGCAGTCCAGCATGTCCCAGGTTGTCCTCCACACAAAGTGCTAAAATCCGTATTAGCTAATCCTGTTTCCAGGTCTCCTGAGCATTGTGACTAACACTTGCTTAGGTGATCCACAGCAGCAGTTGAAGAGGTTGAATATGATTCCCAAATCAAAGATCAGTTAAAGTCAGAAAATATAGACAAACTCCAATGAGGAAAACAATCAACAGAAACAGAAGCACAGCTTTGTTAGAAATGCTAAACAACTGCCACATTAACTGCTGACTCCCTGTTAGGTGTGCCTGTTCATCATGCCTCTGTAGTTGATACCTGCACAAAAAGACTATACCCATAAAGTATTTTCCATCTATGCTGTGTTTGGTTTTGAATAAAATTATTTTTCTTGTCATTTTTGGACTGTTTAAAAAACATGACTTCAAGTACTCACTAGTCTAGAAAAAAAGGTTTTTCAAGGCAGTTAGTCAAAAGAGGCAAAGTGTTTGCGTAAGATCAGCATAGTGGATCACAGAACAGAAAATTAAAACAAACATACATTAAAATGCAAAGGCAAATGTAGACTTGACATTGTTCATGACTCTTTCATGTTTACTTTTTGTAAAAATGTATATGCTCAAGATGCATAAGCATATAAACTTGTACAGAGCACTTTGTGTGTTGCAGTGCTTCAATAGCTATTGAGGAAATAAAATTCAGGTTATTTTATCGATAGACACTTTGACATTGTATAATGCAATAAACTATACAGTGAAAGCAATAAAAGATGACTTAAGTGATTAAGCAGTATCAAATTTATATATTTTTTCTCAGTTTGCAGAAAAAATGATAAATGCTTATGCTTATCATAGAATCACACAATCACTGACGTTGGAAGGGACTTCTGGAGATCATCTAGTTCAACCTCCCAGCAGAAAACAAGATTAACTTAAGGAAGTTCCTCAGGGCTGTGTCCAGTCACATTTTGAATATCTTCTAGGATGGAGAATTCACAGTCTTTCTGGTCAACCTCTTCCAGTTTGATGACCTTCACAGTGAAAAATCAAATGAAAACTTCTTAGAATGAATTTTCCATGTTTCAGTTTGTGCCTAGTGCCTTTTATCTGGCATAGGTTGGCACTGAGAAGAGTCTGGCTCCATCTTCTTCACTTCTCCCCTCCATCAGGTGTTGATAAGATCCCCCCCGAACCTTCTCTTCTCCAGATTGATCAGTCCCAGCTTTCTCAGCCTTTCCTCACAGGAGAGATGCTCCAGTTTCTTTATCGTCATTGTGGCCTTCTGCTGGACCAATTCTGGTACGTTAATTTCTTACTTGTACTGGGGGTCCCAGAGCGGGCACAGCAGTCCACATGTGGTCTCTTCAGTGCTGAGTAGAAGAGAAGGATCCACTCCATTGATATGCTGGTGACACTGCCTAAACAGCCCAGGATGTTGCTCCTTGTGGCAAGGCAGATATTTTGGTTTGTGTTCAAATTGTTGTTCACCAGTCTTACAATAAGGACCAATGTGAAGAAGGCGTTGGGTACATTGGCCTTTTCCATGAGCTTTGTCAAAAGGATTTCTTCCCCACTCAGCAAGTCGGTCCACATTTTCCCTCATTTTTCTTTTGCTGCTGATACACCAATCTCTCCAAGGTGTTCTTCTTGCCCTTCACATCACTTGACAGGCTCTATACCAGGTGAGTTTTGGTCTTCCTGACCTCAGACCTGACCACTCAGACAGTGACTCTGTACCCTTCCTGGGCTAGTTAACCTGTCACCGACCTCCTGTATGCTGCTTCTATATTTCTGAATTTTGTCAAGAGATCCTTGCTCACCTATGCAGGCCTTCTGTCACCTTTACTTGACTTCCTGCATATTGGGATGGACCATTCTTGAGCTCGAAGTTATGCTTGAAAAGCAACTATCTCTCCTGGATCTCAATACTTTCCAGAGCCGTATCGCCTGGGATTCTTCCCAGACCCTGGACAGGATCTGAAGGCCAGTGTTGTGATTCTGTCCCTTCCTATTTTCCTTCTCCTCAGGTTCTGAACTGCACCATCTCAGAGTCACTGTAGCAAGGTTGCTCCCCACCTTCACATCCCTGACCAGTGTCTCCTTGTTTGTGAGTATGTAGTTCAGGAGAACAAGTTCTCTTATCAGCTCTTTGGTCTCCTTTGGCAGAAAGTCATTATCAATGTACTCCAAAACATCCTGGATTGCTTGTGTCATGCTGTGTTGCTCTTCCAGCAGATATTAAGATGACAAAAAGCTGAAATACTTACAATTTGACCTTTTTTTTTCCTCCAATTACTTGCTTGTGAGTTGTCTTTTTTTGGAGGAATATTTTATTTGTATTCCAGGGATGTAATTTAACACCTTTTAAAGTAGTATTTTGCTATTTAAAATTAGATATTATGACCACACTCATAACTATGATTTTACAATGATTTTTTTTTGCTTGTATTGAAAAGAAACTTGTAATGACTTTTACACTTAAAGTTTTCTAATGCTTTTAATGTCAAAATACTCTCCTCATTACTTGGTCTTTATTCAAACTCTGTTAGTGTAAATGATATAGTATCCAATGGCCTTAGACCTTCATGCTAACATGGTTTTCTATGACTTGTGTCAGTGGCTGAAAAGAAGGTTCTGATAAAAATGTTAATTACTGAGTTTCACAGAAAAAATAAGTTGCATGGATGCATTTGGGATAACACTGGAAGTTTCAAATTGACTTTATGAATTTAGGCAATACTCCAAAATGGTTAAATCATTGACATATTTCACAGTCTAGTCCTGTTGAAGGGAAATAGAGTTTCGTTTGTAAATTCATTTCTGATTCTAACAGCAAGAATTTTGCCCAGTAATATGCCTAGTCCAGGCACATAATTGCATGAAGGTTTTTCTGTCTTTCCTTAAAGGCTATCTGCCAGTCACTTTCCATTATCCTAGCACTTGTGTTTGCCGTGAAAGATGTAGCTCTCATTTCTTCATACATCTTCTATAGCTAAACTATCTGGAAATCAGAATTTTGAAATGGAATTAGAATGTGAGAAAGGACTTGAGTCTGATAAAGACTGCTGATAGATATTATATCAGCAGTAATATACTGACTTCTATCTTTAGCTCTGAGGAGATAATCTGTTAATTCAACAATTCAGGCTCAGTTCTAGGAACAGATGACATCACTGTCTTTGTAATCAATTGACATTTTCACCAGCTGCCTTAGGAAGGACTAACACATTTGTGAAGCAAAAAAGAAAATTCAGACTACTTTTAATTCTTATAAAATCTGAAGATGGAGGTGTTATGAAGAGTCAAAAGCCAAATGATTATGATTGCAAAATTATGACCGTGACAGTTATTGTTTGTATGGTCAGGTAGAGACAGCTCTGCTATTTCTTACTGCTTGTAAATTTATCATATTTTCCCACTAAAATATGTTGTTATAATTTTTCCTAAACCTCATTTTGGGATTACATACTTTAATTTATATCAGGCTGAGAACCCTGAAGATTTTGGAAGGAAATGATTCTCTTCTGACATTGACTTTCTTAATGTCTAAGAAGTTGGTTAGGAGAAAGATGTCAGAAGAAGGATACAGAGTTCTTACCTATGGAGTTTACCAAGGAATTGTGTTCAGACTGGTAGTCTAATATATTCATTTATAATGCTGATAGAAAAAAACCTAAGAGTACAGTTCAGTTCTAGACTGAAGGTACATATGCTGTAGGTACTGAGACGTAGACACAGAAATGACCGTGTCGATATGTAAGAAAGATGTCTATACATTTTCACATTGTAGCTACTGGAGAAACAGGTCTTGATTCAAGTACCCACACATAATCATCTGGAGATATTCTGGAGTACTTTTTATGGTCTTAGCTGTGACTCAGGAAGTTTGGATTTTCAGTACATCTTGTGTATTTATGAATGCTGTACAGGGGTCTCAGGTACATTTAAGTGGACAGCTTAATCAAGCATTCCCTTTGGCCAGATGGAGAAGATCTGTAAGGATGATCAGAGAAATTAAGAATACTTTGTATAAGCAACATTTCAATATATCACTTAGTGCACATGAACAGCAATTAAGATAGCCAGTCTCTTCAAAGATATAATTGATTTATTTTTGTGTATATGCTAAGATATTAGGTATCATTATATAGATATCTTTCCATTTCAGATGTCTCGGTGTGTGTTTGTATACATATATATTTAAGCTGTAAACACACACACACACACATAACAAAAAACTGAGGTGGTACTCTTTCTGTAAAGTAAATAAGCAAGTAAGCTCCAGGGATAATGTAAAACTAAGAAAAAGGACAGTACTATGGTAAAACTGGATAAGCATAAGGTTTTTAAAAACCTATCATTATTTTGTTTCATTTATATTACACTACATAAGATGTAGAGATTTATAATTTTTTTTTTATTCAAGCAAGTTTTCTCAAAACTCATTATCAATTCTAATGACAATGTTAAACAATTTTTGATCTTTAATATTCAAAAATCTAACTTCCACTGGAACGTCCCTTATATCTGATGTACCTATACATTTGAGAACTGTAGATGGGAACTGAAACCCAAAGGTTATGGAGTGGGGATAATAGTATCACTTCAGCTCAGAGACTTGTGAAAGGAGATGTTATTAATGTTTGTGAAACACTCAGATGCCAAAGCAAGTGCCATAAAGATTGATAAGAAAATTAATAGTCCTGTCTTCAAACAAAACTTTGAATAGTGTAAATAATAATGCCTGGGGCCAGCAGTAGATCAGTGAAAAGAAAATACACTAGCTTATTAAATGATCATAATCCAACCTGCATATGAATAAAAGCATATCTTCTGTTGGGGAAGAGTATAAGAAGAGATGGTTTTATGATCTATAGGAGTGAACTATGCCGCATATATGTCAGGGAGAGCTATTACATGTTATCTGTGTTCTAAATTCTGGCAATTTCTAACACTTCAATGTGTGAAAGAATGACCTCAGTGCAGATCCTGTTCAATAAAGGCTTGCTCTCTTTGTGTAACATATGAACGCAAGAGGTTCTTAGGACTTTGGATGACTAGGATCCTAGAATAACACCCTAAGAAATACTGCTTTTCAAGTCTCAGAGTTAAAGGCATAAAATCAACAGGATTTGCACCAGCAAGCCTGGTACTGTGTAGGCTGTCCTGTTATTAAAAAGCCCAAAATTGTGGTGGTGACACCAGCCATGGAGCCGTGTATTGGTAGACTGGGTCCATCTGTTTCTCCCAGTGTCGCTGATCATAACTGGAAGGAGAGAGGAAAAAATAACCTGTGCACCAGATTCCCTCGGGAACCATTCCAAGACCCTGAAGTCTCTTTTGATCGCTTTTGCACTATGCATTGCAGCTTCATTGCCACCTACATGGAAAAGCAGTAGTGAGTACTAGTCCAAGGGCTGCAGCAGGCTAGGAAGTTTCCTAGTACTGTCCTTAACGTGGGCCCCAGGGAGGCAGCAGACTTCCCGAAGAGAAGGGTCTGACCAGCATATCTGACCCTTTGTACCCCTCAGAAGGGACTCACCTACGACTATAAACAGCCTTTCCTTCCTCTTGGAGCTGGTCATGGTAGGGGAGGTGGGCCTTTCTGACCTTGGCGACACCTCTGGTATAGATGGACCATCATCCACATCATCCATTGACTGGCCTTCCACATCCAGAGCCTCATAACAGCTGTACAGAGGCACCTGGGAGGACGAGGTGGGTAAGGAGGAGATTCATCTGCTACTCTGAGTGTGGACTTGCTTCCATTCACTCCTCTCTTTTAGGCTATGGCCTTCATCCTGGCAGGGGGACGATACAGGGTCCCCTTGATCCTGGGTTTAGTCTGGTGCCTGTCCCTGCTTCTGTCTCAGTGAGGGCAGAGCATGACTCCACCAGTCTGAGCAGATTGTCCGCCTGGTCCCACCTCACCACCTGTTCTCACTGCTGCCACCCATTCCCAGTGACAGGCTCTGGCACTCCCTGCAGCCTGAGACCTGGGTGGCCGCATCTGTTTGCGACATCTCTGCCTGGGTTGCCACATCCAGTCTGATGAGAGCAGAGGACAGAGCTTTCTGCCAGGTGGATACCAGAGCTAAACTTGTTTCAAGGAGGTGATGACCACCAATGGAACTCACCTCTTGAGGTGGTAGGGGGACTAGACCCTCCCTGCACGCCTTCCTGCATGAACTCCTGCACAGCGCCCTGGCTGCCGCACCACGCTCTGTTTGCCTGCACTGTTAGCAGTACTCCAGGTTGCTGGTGCTCCCTGGGCTGCTTATTATCTGGATGCTGAGTGCGCCATGATTCTCTTTATTTTGTCCTTTATTGTTAAGATACAAGTAATTTTAACAGACATTTTAGATGAAGATATAGTACTATAAACTGTATAAAAATAACAGGTTTTTAAGTTCGTATTCAACAAAGTACAGAATCATCCATTTATATATTAGTGTATACATTTTTCAGAATCAGAACTTTCAATTTTAAAACTCAAGTGGCTAAACTAGCATATTAAGATCTGTCTTTTGATTTGTAGATTAACATATATTTTGGAGAAAATAATTTCAAAAATGAAGTGGCTAAACTTAGAAAAATAATTCTCCCTAGTAATAAGTTGAAAGATAAACCAGGAAAAACAAAGGGATAATTTATCAAAGAGTAAGCGCAATAGAAACAGGATATATAGAAAGGGACAGTTAAGTACTTTCCAATCATTTTTACTAAAAAAATTAACAAATATTGGTAAGAATTCTAAATGGGATTTGCAAGTAAGCATGATGCAGTCACACTGAGATATTATTTAGAAAAAAAAAAAACAAACACAAAAACCACTTTAATTTCAACCCAGCAGTCCAACTATGAACAAGTTATTGACTGGTTCCTAGTTACTAACTCCCTTTATTTTATTTTGTCATCTTAAAATTGCATAAGCAGCAGTGTTTCATATTATGCCTTCAAGAGTTCTATGTTTTGAATAATAGTGTTCAGAATACATAACTATGAATACTGGCAACTGGGATATTTTTACTGCTTTCATCTTTAAATATTCACAACAAGAGATAAAACTGCACAGAGGAAAAAGAGAAGAGGAAACATATTACATTTATTAGACTGTCTTGCTTGATTTCTTTCTCTTTTTAATGTGCTGCAGGAAGTCTGGTTGCAATGTTATGCCTTGTCTTATTTTATTAGCCCGAGGCTTTTAATTATGGTTTCTCTTCTTTAAGGCTGTCATCAGTTGATATAATATTTATTTTTCAGAACTTCATTAGATTTTTCCAGGCTAGAGAAAGTGTCATCTTTATGTTTCAAAGGCTGATTAAAAAAAAAAATTGATTAAAAAACCCACTTGATTTCCTATGCAATTTTTTATTTAATAAAACACACATGTACTTAATTTTTGAGTCATAAATCCTGCTGCCACTTGAATTGGTGTTAAGTCTGGAGTAATAGTGTCAATGTACTTCTGTCAGTTGTCAATATTATGTTCTGTCAGCTAATCAAAATTATGGAATGCAGTTTTCAAGGTCAGACTTTTCCCTGATCCATAGGTGTCAAACAGCAATGATCAATGTAGTTTATTGAGATCTTTTAAAATATATTTCTCTGTAATCTGCATTGCCTTATTAGCTTTGATGGTAACTCATTGCAGCACTTTTTTTAGCAACACTGTCCATTTAGTAGTAGTGTTTTGCACTATGTATATATAATATAATTCAAATTGTCAGTTCTGTTTTTCCAGAGCCATGGGTTTGGATGGGTCTAATTAAAAGATGATGTTCATATCCCTAAATGGGAATTCAACCAACATAAATACTAAAATAGAGTTAGCTGGTTTCCTTAGTCCTAGACCCTACAGCTAGAATACACCTGTGGAATAAATAAGTAATGTGGTAGTTTCAAAAAATTACTGTTAAATAAGTCTGTATAAAATATTTAGCCGACTTTAAAATTAAAGCAGCAGCCTGAGTACACTATTGACAGTAAAAGGGTAAACATTTTTTTCCCTGCTGCTGTTGTGATGTCCTGAGCAAGGAAAAGAAAGCAGATAAAGTAGTAGTGGAAGTGGTTCTTTATGAATGTGAAATGATTGTCCTTTGACTGTACATATAAGAAATCAAGAAAGCTTATCCAGTCAATGAATAATTAAAGAGTTCCCTTAAAGTGAAATTGCTAGACTTTCCTTATTATTTCCACAGTTCTGGATACTCCTTTTGGTTACAACCTTTAGAAAATGGCACTATTGATTCCCAGGAATGTCCACTTTCAAATTAAATATCTATTTTATGACAAGAAATAATGTGTTAGAGAATTATTGGAATAAGCTGGTCATACTTTAAAGCATGCTGCTGAAGAAAGCGGTCCAGTCCTTGTTATCAAAAATTCCATTTGTGCTGAAATTGTGTGAAACGTTCATGCAGCAGTGAAAGATCCTGCAGCTTGCTTAGTTAAGTGTGGAACATTACAATCATTCTTACCTCAGGCTGCAGAACTGCAGGATTCTTATATAGACAGCAAGGCGTGTCTCTCATTAAACACTACTGAAAGATACGTACTGAATTTTATGGTGTGACTGCCTTACCGAGAAGCATTATGAAATCTATTCTAAGTACCTGTATGAGAACATATTGGTACTAAATGTACCATTTAAACCTATTTATGGAGTGCTTCTTCAACGTCAACAAATAAAGTCAAAATATTACAACAAATTAGTCAATGGACTGGAAGAATTAGAAATTTGGACTTGCCTTGTTAGAATCTTTCAGGGTAGGTTTTTGAGGATTTTTTTCTTTTTTAAATTGTATTCCATGCATCATTTGCTGTGAAATCTTACTACTTGCCATTAATTTCTCTCTTTGTAAAAAAAAAGTTTAAAAAATCAAAAAATTCAAAAGAGATAAACATAGACATGAATTGAAACACTTTTAAAGCACGGGAAAGGTAAAGTGAGGAAAGGACAAACTTGTTGAATTTATTAAAGGTTCTGATTTTTTTCCAAAAATGTGTGCATATATTTATTTTATGGACTGTGAATTGAATTAAGAGAAAGTCTGGGTGCAAGAAATGTAGCAGAAGTATGAATCTTAAGAGATACAGGTTTTACTACTTTTGAAAGTAATCTGGCAAGTAACTGCTAGATGTGGTGGATATCATTTCCCTGTCGTATTATTTAGAGATTTTTTTTTCATTCTGTAGTATATTCAAATATTGATCTAATGTGCCTTTGTTTCAATGGTGATTACTTTTTATAAGAACATATTTTTATTTCTTCTATTTTATGATTAAATGTAGCAAGTAATGCAATATTTTGTCTTTCAAAGTAATGATCAGCTAATAGGTGTCTCTTTGTGTTTTCTGGATAACATATAATTCCTCAGGGAGGAACTCAAATGGTGTGAAAGCTATTCTATATGCTCTTAACCCATTACCCCTTGTCCTGTCACTACACTCCTTGATAAAGTGCCCCTTGCCAGCTTTCCTGTAGGCCTCTTTTAGGTATCGGAAGGCTGCAGCTAGGTTTCCCTGGAACCTTCTCTTCACAAGGCTGAACAAGCCCAACCCCCTCAGCCTGTCCTCATAGGAGAGGTGCTCCAGCCCTCTGACCAACTTTGTGCCCTCCTCTG
>VWZZ01008058.1:42768-122814 GCA_013399095.1 Psophia crepitans
ATTCTATTCTATTCTATTCTATTCTATTCTATTCTATTCTATTCTATTCTATTCTCTTGTTGAGTTTTTCATCCACCAGCACCCCCAAGTCCTTCTCCTCAGGGCTACTCTCAATACATGTTCCACCCAGCCTGTAGCTGTGCTTGGGATTGTGCTAACCCATGTGCAGGACCTTGCACTTGTCCTTGTTGAATTTCAGGTGATTCGCACTGGCCCACCTTTCAAGCCTGCCAAGGTCCCTCTGGATGGCTTCCTTCCCTGCAGCGTGCTGCTTGCACTACACAGCTTGGGGTTGTTAGCAAACTTGATGAGGGTGCACTCAATATGAATTTTCAAATCCACAGAGAATACCTATAACAACTGAATATGATTCCAGATACATTACCATGTAAAGGTGGTTTGGGTTCTTTTGCTTTTTTGTGTGTGTTTAGTTTTGTTTTGGTTTTCTGTTTTCTTTTTTTTTTTTTCCTTTCTTCATGATTTCTGTAAAGGGCACACTCAAACTTTCATGCAGTAAAAGGAAAGTACATATTCTGTAAAAGCAGAAATATATGTAAATTAAGTGGGTTAACTTAGCATATCCTATTTAAGTACAATATAGTTCAAAACAGATTCCATAAGTATAGTCAAAGGGACAATTTTTCCTCAAAGCTTTGAGATCCTAAAACAAGTATGGTATAAAATTGAATGTAGAGGAAAAGATTTAACTGACAAAAGGTCAAATAATGTGTTCACAGTTACTGCTAAATGCTTCACAGAGTTTTCAATTATATTTTTCAGTGCTGTTTGATCTCCCATTGTTAGGAATATGCATTAATTATAAATATTTCTGAGCTATAAACAGGAAAAACCTATGAAGAAGATGAAAGATGAAGGATAGATAATTATTTATGGATAATTTTTAGGGGAAAATAGTAAAAATAAGTATGGATAGCATGTGTTTCTAGATATTTTTTATTCTTAGGTATTTGTACTGTATATTTAAGTTAGCTTAATCCTATACCGTAGTAGTGTTTCACCACCAGGTTTCCAGTTCCCAAAGGAAGTCCACTATGGAAAGAATCACAGAACCACAGAATCACAGATTGGTAGGGGTTGGAAGGGACCTCTGGAGATCATCTAGTGCAACGCCCCTGCTAAAGCAGGATCACCTACAAGAGATTGCACAGGAATACAGCCAGGTAGATTTTGAACATCTTCAAAGAAGGAGATTCCACAGTCTTTCTGGCAGCTTGTTCCAGTGCTCGGCCTCAGAGTAAAATTTTTCCTTATATTCAGATGGATCTCCTGTGTTTCACTTTGTGCCCATTTTCCCTTGTCCTGTCACTGAGCACCACTGGGAAGAATCTAGACAAGAATATAAAATACGTCATGTTAGTTCCTTCCTTTGAGTAATGGGATACAAATAATTTTAACTGTTTCTTAACAAGTTATAAACTACTTCAAGAGAAATATTTGTAACTCTGAAAAAAAATGCATTTACTGTATAAAGTGGGGTGGGCAAGCATCATGGTTTAGCCCCGGTTGGCAACCAAGAACCATGCAGCCAGTCACTGTTCACAAGCAAAGCAAAACAAGGAATTCATTCACCACTTCTCATGGCAAGCAGATGTTCAGCCATCTCCAGGAAAGTAAGGCTCCATCATGCGTAATCGTTATTTAGAAACACAAATGCCATCACTGCAAATGTTGCCACCTTCCTCCTTCTTCCCTCAGATTTATATGGTGGGCATGACGTCATACGGTATGGAATATCCCTTTGGTCACTTTGGGTCAGCTGTTCTGGCTGTGTCCCCTCCCAGCTTCTTGTGCACCCCCAACCTACTCACTGGTGGGGAGGTGTGAGGAGCAGAAAAGGCCTTGGCTCTGTGTAAGCACTGCTCATCAGTAACTAAATCATCCCTGTGTTATCAACACTGTTTTCAGCAGAAATCTAAAACACAGCCTTATACTAGCTACTATGAAGGAAACCCTGCTTTCCTAGAGAAGGCTGAACACCTGCCTGCCGGAAGGAAGTGATGAATGAATTCCTTGTTGTGCTTTGCTTGAACATGCGGCTTGTGCTTTACTTATTACACAGTTTTTATCTCAATCCATGAGTTTTCTCACTTTCTCTCTTCTGATTCTCTCCCCTATGCCACTGCGGGGGAGTGAGCAAGTGGCTGCATAGTGCTTGGTTGCCAGCTGGGGCTAACCCATGACAGCAAGACTGAAAATAATTTAGTGATTAAATTTCAGTTAGTTCCATTTTTTTTATCCACTATATGTACATTTGAAATCGTTGAAAAAATATGTCCTTTGAACAGGAGTCTGAAAAATTAGGTTTCCTATCTACAGGTGTTTACTTCAGACATCAGACAAGAGATTACGTACTGACTTCTGTTGCTTCTCTTGCAGCGAACCATTGCATTTATTTTTATGCAAATAAACAGCTTTATTAGGACTGAAGATGAAACTTTCTTATCCAGAATTTCTTGCAATGTAATAATAGTGATCTGCAAGTTGGGTGTATAAGTTTCCAGTAAAAAAAAAGCAAACTGGTCCTTTGTAATTCAAGTCTTCCATAAACATTCCAGTAACTGGAATTGCAGTTAATAGGAATAAAAATTATTTCACAAATCTTTAAAGTCAAAACCAGATTATTTGCTCTCTCCAGGTAACTGTTTTCTTTTTTCCTGATCTTGGAGTGCTAGGCAAAATTTAGCAGCAAACATCAGTCCTCTGTATTATCCCTAGAACTGTTTGACAATTCAGTAGTGTAGGGAGCTTAGGCATTTATTTATTTATTTATTTATTTATTTATTTATTTATTTAAAGTGTCTGGTATTAAGTAAGGCATAACAGCCTTCCTAAAATAAGAAACAAACTTCTTTGTATAGTCAGTAAATAGCTGTATAACCTTTTCAAATATTGATTGTGTTATAGTCCTACCACTTCAGACATTCAGATGCAAGTGATCTGAAGCAAATACATTGTTGCTATACCATTAAGTTATATACTCAATGATTATAGTAGTAAGTTCAAAGAGATATCTCAGGATTGTAAAAAAAAAAATACTTTTCTCATTCTTGCAACATCTATACTAATACTAAATTATTTATGCGTATTAGTTTCAGTGAGTGAAATTTCCCCTATTTTTATACTTGTTGTACACATTGAAGGCATTTTCCTTCATAAAACTGGAAAAAGATTGTAAAAAAAAATTCCTATGACAAAAAATGTTTGCTTAGTGAAATGTCAGTTACCTAAATCCCAGTGGACAACAGTGTCCTTCACTCTGTACTTCAGTTGTACCTGTCAGTTGGATAGCATTAGTTTTTTGTTTGAAATACTTCCTTGTTAATATCTTCAGGGCATGAAAGTTGTCCTCTATTGCCTTTTATAAACAAACCTCCATTATTCTCTGTTGCAAAATAGATGTTATGAAATGAGTTATTTCATTTTAAAGCAGTATTTTTGACTGTGGGCCATCTCATATTAACCCATACTTAATATATAATCCTTCGCCCTTCTGCAGTTAATGTCTTTAAAAGGTGGAAAGTGTTTGTGTTCTGCTTATCTGTCTGCTGTGTGTTTTACAGGTCTTATTTTAATACAGATAGTCTTCTGAAACCTTGTTGTTTGATGAATGTCATTTTCCATTTCTGTTATAGAACGACTGATAGTCTATATTTAGACTAACAAATTCAATGGCACTGAGACTGACTGTTGTAGGACAGCCTGCATTAATTCTGTTAAACACTCTTTAAAACAGAGTGGTTGTACACAAGTGTCTATTGGGAATGTTTCTTACTATAAGCCAACTCTAAATTAATGAAAAATATTGACTGACAGAGTTGGCCTAAGCAAAATTTCTGACAGACACTGTTCTAACCTTTTAAGAGTGTGCGTATACTCAAGTGTCTGGGCAACATTCCCTGTCAATGTTTGTCAGTGGTAGTTGATGACATGAATAAACAGGTTGGCATTTTGAAATACACATAGTTAAAACGAGATACAGAACTTTGAAGATTTAGCCTGTTGTTTGTTGGTTTTAAGAAGATAGTAGATTTTCTCTTAGAATAAGCTAAAATACTTTTTGAAATATGGTCAAAAGCCTGTGGATTATTTCTAGACGCTGTATAAAGAGTCAAAAGAGAAAAGCAAGCTAGTTCTCCCATAAAAAACTTGTGTTTCCAGGTTGAACGCGACTGAACACAAGCATCAGGGGCCTGGATAGGAAAGGAAGAAGTTCTGACTGAAAGACAGGTTTATGTGGGAGAATGTTTCTGAAGCGGAAGCAGTGTGAATATTTAAAAATTATAAAATATTTCTAAAACACTTATGTTTTTAAGGAATGGTATTTAAATGATAACACAATAAGGCTGAGTTCCCATTTGGGGGAATATTTCACGTCGTCTGTGTGATTCTGTTTGCAGTCATACCTCATTAAGCATACTGTTTAAGGGTTGGGGATGGAAAGTACCAATAAAGCATGCAGGTTTTGTGCTTGTGTATTTCTAAAAGTTTGATAGAAATGTATCTCTACTGTGTGGCATTCTAACCTGTTTTACACTGGAATGTTATTTGCCCATCCCACTGTGTACAGATTAACTGGAATTTCCAGTCTGTTACTCCTGACTAGGTAGTTTGCTTGGAAACCTGGTCACAGATCAAAGGATGGTCATCGCATTTGTCTGGACAAGGTATGCATTATATATACAAGTGGGGGAGCTATCAAATACTTCCTAACAATTTACACAGAGTTGCACAAAATACTAGGTTTTGAGATACATAAGACTGTGTAGAGACAGGGCAAAAGGATTCAGCTTCTCTTAAAGCACAAAAAATTTTTCAGCATTCATCTTACGGCCCAAAGGGCAGGAGTCATTGTGTTAGGTAATCAAACCCTAAAACAAAGCATGACAGATAAAGGCATGACTGTTTCAGAAAATAAGCTTAAAAAAAATAGAACTGGAAAAATATTGACATTGTAAATAATTTTATAAACACTAATAAACTCTAATCTTAAGTATTTTATTTTTGACAGCGTACAATTATTTAAAACTCTTAAAAGGACAGGCTGTCATTTAGGTAATGCAGAGATTTTGTTTTCCTGAACCACTTAATTAAAATGTATTTGGAGGTAAAAAATGAAACTTGTGGGATATTAAAATACTGCAAAAAAAACCTGCACTAATGTACTTAGTATCTGATTTTGATACCACACATGAGATTACTACAAAGGAAGTATAATATATAATGCCAATAATAAAATTAGATACCTAAAAGAAATGCAATACTTATACCCATTAACAAAAAGTACTTTTTCACATGAAGTGAAATGCTGAGCTATCTACTTACGTTATTGATCCAAATAATGATGACTTACAGTTCCTTTGTTCCAGGAAGCAATGTGAGAGATGTGATAAGATAAACAGTTTTTTGACCCTGGTTTTATTTATGGTACACCTTAACTCTTTATATCTATCTAGTTACCTTTGAATTGCAAAATTGTTTCTACAGAGAATGCTGACAATGACTGAACCATTAGGCATGATTTGTTATGACCTCAGTCATTACTAAATCTCACCGTTAACATAATGTAGCATGCAGCATATCACAAAAAAATCCCCAACAAACCAATAGCAGCTTCTGATAACAGATGCTAACATCTCCAGAAGCTCTTGGAAGATATGTTTCAAAGTCTGTTTAGATAACAGAAATGGACATTTTCTGACCTTCAGTGGCCTTTGGATGAGGCTTAACAGCTGAGGAGGTCTTCGAATCTCAGACCTACTTCAACAATCCTTACTGTTACCCTTACCGTTGCTGTTACTTCACCTGCACTTTAGTTTTATTCAGTGTACAGCTTTCCATTACTTGTTATGGCTTTCCTCACTCGTCCAGTGAATCTGAATATCACACTTATTTTTTTCTGAACAAAAAATGTGGCTGAGGAACCTTTCTCTTGATAAGAATTTAAAAAAATAAAAATCAGGTCTGTTTGACACACATTTAGAAAGCAAATACTGGTAAGTTGTCTTCATACTGGTAAGAAGTCTTCAAATGTTCTAAGGTAAAGGGATGCAGTAGGAAATAGTTTACACAAGGTTATAGCTAAAATTGGGGAATAATTTTCAGGGAAGGGAAAAAAACCAAAGCTATGTTTTTGTTTGAAAACAAAGCAAAATTAAAATGTTGTGCCATGTAACACCTTATTTGCCATATATACTGGTTATCAGCGTTTATGTGTGGTTTGTCACCTCTGGGTTTTGGATGAAGGTTATCACTCTGCTGTTTGGTGTGCTACTGATTTATGGTATGATAAAATCTTTGATATTCAGACCAGTTTTGTATTTGTATTCAGCAACAGATGAATCTCTATACAGTGGTGGTGGAGCAACAGTGACGGTTTCTTCTCTGTAATTCAAGGGTCATCTGTCAGAAGCTATTAATAATTATGCTTTTTACTTTTTCTCCTCAGAGAGCCAATATGTGGGGGAGACATGCTCATTCACTTTCCCCTTTTTCTCCAGCCTAATTACAACAGCTTTTGGGAATGTTGAATATCCTTGGGATGTTCAGACCAGCATGTTTCTGTTGCCAGGTCTCCTGAATGTGGTTCAGGTCTTGTTTAGGGTTAAACAACTGTTTAAGAACACCACACAGAGATCAACCCCCAAGACAGGCACTGTGACTACTCCAGCTCCCATGACAGACACCATGGCGACTCAAATGCCTGCAACAAGCCTTGTGGCTACTCAAATCCTGGCAAGAAGCACTGCAGCTGAACCAGAGAACCCACCCATACCGGTGTCAGTTGTCCCTATACATAAGAAGAAATGATCAGGAAAGTCAACTCCTTTAGTAAAGGATAACAAAACAGAGCCATCACAAGAACAGGAGGAATCATAGAATCATAGAATCATTAAGGTTGGAAGAGACCTCAAGGATCATCCAGTCCAACTGTCCCCCCACCACCTATTAACCACTAAACCGTGTCCTTAAGTACCACATCCAACCTTTCTTTAAACACCTCNTCTCCAGACTAAACAGTCCCAGTTCCCTCAGCTGCTCCTCATAAGATCTGTGCTGCAGCCCCTTCACCAGCTTTGTTGCCCTTCTCTGGACACGCTACAGAGATAACCACCAGTCCCTGTCCCTAAGTAAGCTGAGAGATATGCGAAAAGATTTTACTCATTCATTAGGCGACCAACTTGTCACGTGGTTGCTTCGATGCTGGGATAGCAGAGCCCGTAGCCTGGAATTAGAGGGCAGGGAGGCCAAGCAGCTGGGATCCCTGTCCAGGGCAAGTGGCATTGACAAGGCAATTGGGAAAAGGACATAAGCTCTCAGCCTCTGGAAGTGATTCTCATCAGGCATGAAGGAAAGGTATCCCTTCAGTGAAGATGATGTATGTCACCCAGGACCACCATGGAAAAAGGCTTGCAGTACCTGAGGGAATTAGCCATGTGCAAGACATGGTTTATTACGACCTGGACAATGTGCAGTTACATACAGGTCCTGATGAAGTCCAATGTACCAGACCCATGTCACGGAGGTTTGTACAGAGCACACCACCACTGTGTGCCAAATCATGGACGGTAGCAAATGCCCTGTGGGGGTAGTGGCAGCAATGGAAGCAGAGCAACTAGCAGCGCAGAGGCAAACCCATCTGGGCTGCCCCTTTGTGGCAAGAAATTGCTGCCCAGCTAGAGACGCTGGCTGTAAAAGCCTGTCACGTAGATGTCCACGTATCCAAGAGTCAGGCCACAGAGGAACAACATAACAACCAAAAGGTGGATCAGGCTGCTAAAATTGAAGTGGCTCAGGTGGATCTGGACTGGCAACATGATGGCGAATTATTCATAGCTCTTTGGGCCCATGACACCTAGGCCATCAAGGAAGGCAGATAGATGGGCTTGTGATCAAGGGGTGGACTTGACCATAGACACTATCTCACAAGTTATCCATGAATGTGAAACATGCGTTGCAATGAAGCAAGCCAAACAGTTAACACCTCTCTGGTATGGAGGACGATGGCTGAAACATAAATACGGGGAGACCTGACAGACTGATTACATCACACTCCCACAAACCCGGCAAGGCAAGCACTATGTACTTACAGTGGTAGAAACAACTGCCAGCTGGCTGGAAAACAATCCCGTGCCCCATACCACTGCCCAGAACACCATCTTGGGCCTTGAAAAGCAGGTCCTTTGGCAGCATGGCACCCCAAAAAGAATTAAGTCTGACAACAGGACTCATAGGCACCTGGACCAAAGAGTATGGTATTGGGTGGGTGTATCATATCCCCTGTCATGAGCCAACCTCCAGGAAAATGCAATGATACAATGGACTGTTAAAGTGAACTTAAATGGACTGTATGTGAAAGCTGTATACTTTGCATTTTTTCTGGGTCTCCAAATTCCTATATGAAATTAGATTTCCTCAGATCTCAGATTTATAAGCTTCCCACAAATGAAATTCATTCCTCATCAATTTATTTCTCCTCAAAACTTTTTTCCTCTTTTTCCTCACACTAATATTAAAATTGTTGTCATAGAATGGTAGAAGAAAACTGTCAATATCACAATGAAATTAAATAGATCTGTGATCACCAGTTATTTTTCAGTGTTTATTTAATTTGTCTTCTTACTTAGAACTGAAATCAGTGTTTTGTTCTCCATTTAATTCACATTATCTTTCTGTACTGTAGATGTTGCAGATATAAACAACATATATCATGACATAATAGTGAGTAACAGTTTAACATGTTGTATAGATTTATAAAGAACCAGTGTTTTCACCTGACCTGTTATAAAATTTTTGAATCTTTTGAAATGATAAAATTATTTTACTTACAGTCCATTGGTATATATCTAAACAGCCTCATTACTGTCATTCCTTCTTCGGCAGAACTAACATGCAGCATTATCCCTACTTCTTTGATCATTCTGTATATATATTTGTGTGTATATATATATTGTTCCTGAAAATTTAAATAAAAGTAAAATCTATATTTTAATCAGTGAAAGCAGATAATTTGAATTATAAGTGAAATTATAATGTTTCTTCTTTTAAGATACAAGCTTTTGGATGCCTTCTGCTTTACAAACTTTTTGTGCTCCTATTATACAGACGCAGAAATTTCATATATTAGGAACAGTGATGGTTTTGGAATGATATTGTAGGAAGGAGTCAGTAGGACAGAACAGAATTCTGACCTATTGTATAGGTAGCTGCTGCCTGTAAGTTTTCACACATTCACTTATAGGTCCCATGACAAGGTGGATAAATAAACACTACTCATTTTCTCTTGGGTTTTGGTTTTTTTCCCCCTATACCCTTCAGTGAAAAAAACAGTTTATGAAGATAAATTATTTCATGTCCCAAGAATTTTCCATTGGTTAATCTTTTCTAGGTTCTCGATCTTGTCTAATGTTTCGATTATCTTGTCTGTGTTCATTATGAAGTCTGGTTTACAACATTTTAGTTTAAATAAGTATTTTGATTTGATTAAGCAAAATTCTCCATAAGAACAAAGTCACATCAAATGACATTTTTATTCATATGTTCACTTTTTATGACTTTGAAGCTTTCAATCCTGTTTTAATTGCTGCAATTGTTAATGTATATTGATAATGTTTTGTGTAAAAAACTTTTATTGAACACAAAATACATTTTGATCTCTTTTTAGCACTTTATTTCATTACAAATTCTGACTTTTAAAATTTCTTCTTCCTGAGTCAAGAAAAAATCTGTTTCTTTAAATGAGCATTTAGTACGGAGTCTTACCTGCTGTAGAATTGCCACATAAAATGAGACATGAAGTGTCCTTAAAAGGTCATCGAGCCATGGACTTCCTCAAAGGTAAATAGTCCATGCTTAAACTATTCTTTAGGTTTGACCTGGTCTATAAAATCTCCACTGACATTTATGTTTTAATCTCTTTACATAACATCTTCCCATTATCCACTACCTCTATTTTGGAAAGTGTTTTCAGAAGCATGTTTGCACTATATCATTCTCACTCCATCTTTTAGATAATCTGATGTAAACCAGTTTTCATTCAAATTGTCAAAGTTCTTGTTATCTAGGGTAAGACTCATCTATAATAATCACCCTTTGTTTTTGTTTATTGCAACTTTTCTACCACGACTTTTTGGGTTCCTGCTAATACCTTTACCCTGGGACAACGCTTAGCTTCACTGGCATTTATCTGGCACTTCACAGTTACCAAATAAGTCTGGAAGCACTGAAAAAATGCCATAAAAATCCATCCCTATAGTTTTCAGTTAGTACATATGTAAAAATTAGAAGCAATACACCTCAGCAAAATATGGATATGCACCAGACAATGAGAAAGATCATTTTACTGCTTGCAAAGTAAGACCAGCAAAAAAACCCCAACCTTGCTGACTAACTTTCCGTCCTAAATTTTCCTACTCACTACAAATTTCAAGATCACTGCTGCTTGATTTATCTTTGTATTACTAGACAAGAACAGGAGGAGGGGCGAGGCGGTGGTGGTGGTGGAGAGGATGGACAATTTGAGTTCCTTGGCGGAAATCAATGCAGTTTACTACTTAGCTGTAAGTGATTAACATACTCTGCAATGGTTTTCCATAAGTTTGTGATCCTCCTGAGAAAAAACTATTTGAGCAGTTGAATCTCTTCACTTCACATGACTAAAAGTGAAACAGCTCTGTCTGAGTTCCAAGTCCTAGTATTCTGTACTGCAAACAGAGAGGAGAGTTCAACTAAACTATGTCAGTGGGTTACATCACAATGAGACAGAAGCAAAACAAATGAACAATGGTATGCTCTTTAAAGTGATAGTATGCCTTTCATACTTCCAGTGTATAGTACTCAGAGAGACAGAAGTGGGACTGATAACAATGGCATCCTATCAACAGATAATTTGACTGCAGTGTATATTAAATTTCTTTGGTCTCTTATGAATGCTACATAAGAACAAGACAGTCACTTTTAGAAGTCTTAAAAAAAAAAGAAAAGTAATTCCATAGAACCATAGAATCATAGAATGATTTAGTTTGAAAGGGATTTTAAAGATCATCTAGTTCCAACCCCCCTGCCATGGGCAGGGACACCTTCCACTAGACCAGGTTGCCCAAAGCCACATCCAACTTGGCCTTGAACATTTCCAGGGATGTGGCCTCCACAATCTCTCTGGGCAACCTGTTCCAGTACTTAACCACCCTCACAGTAATTAATTTCTTTGTTATATCTAATCTAACTCTACCCCCTTTCAGTTTAAAACTGTTACCCCTCATGTTATCAACACATGCCCTTGTAATCAGTCTCTCCCAAAATTTCTTGTAGATCCCCTTTAGGTACTGGAAGGCTGCAATTGGGTCTCCCCGGAGCCTTCTCTTCTCAAGGTTGAACAAACCCAACTCTCTCAACCTGTCTTCATAGGAGAGCTTCTCCAGCCCTCTGATCATCTTTATGGCCCTCCTCTGGACTCAGTCCAACAGCTCCATGTCCCTCTTATGTTGAGGACCACAGAGCTGAACACAGCACTCCACGTGGGGTCTCACGAGAGCAGAGTAGAAGGGCAGAATCACCTCCCTTGACCTGGTCACTTGTCATATTTCTTTTGATGCAGCCCAGGACACGGTTGGCTTTATGGGCTGCAAATGCACATTGCTAGTTCATGTTGAGCTTTTCATCAACCAGTAACCCCAAGTCCTTCTCCTCAGGGCTACTCTCAACTGATTCTACACGTAGCCTGTAGTTGTGCTTGTGATTGCCCAGACCCATGTGCAGGACCTTGCACTTGGCCTTAGTGATGTCATAAGGTTCGCACAGGCCCACCTCTCAAGCCTGTCAAGTCTCTCTGGGTGACATCCCTTCCCTCCAGCATGTTGACCGCACCACATAGCTAGTTGTCATTAACAAACTTGCTGAGGGTGCATTCAATCACACTGTCCATGTCACCATCAAAGATGTTAAACAGTGCCAGTCCAAATACTGATCTCTGAGGGGGTCATTATAGTTTCTAATTTTTTATTATAGTTACTAATCTCTAAAAAAATGCTAAACTGCAGATTAAAAAAAAAAGAAAAAAGAAATCTGGAGACATCATCAGGACTGGAAATCAGGCTTCCATTCAGCCTGTTTCTGAAGTTTAGTTTCAAGAACTGTAGTTATTCCAACAGTTTCCTCTGAGGTAATTGAGCTAGCAGAGCACCAACAGATAGTCAAGAGGAAGACAGCTGTACGGTGTTGCACTTTGATTGGTATCTCTTCTAGCGCAAGCTACTTTACCATGAGTTTTCTCAGAAACTGGGATTACCTGTGGTGAGCAGGGAAAGAAGTTCCATTCTGTTACACAGATTCATTCTAGCTTTGCTATTTTCATTCCAGTGGTTTGTGATGTAAAACCGCTTTAATCTGTATAAAGTTTGCACAGAATCATAGAATGGTTTGGTTTGGAAGGGACCTCAAAGATCATCTAGTTCCAACCCCCCTGCCATGGGCAGGGACACCCTACACAGGACCAGACTGCCCAAAGCCTCATCTAACCTCGTCTTGAACTCTTCCAGGAATGGGGCATCCACAGCTTCTCTGGGCATCCTGTTGCAGTGCCTCATCAACCTCACTGCAAAGATTTTCTTTCTAATATCTAATCTAAACATTAATGTTTTATAACATTATATACATAAAATAATAAAAATAAAATTCTCTATCTATCTATCTATCTATCTATCTATCTATCTATCTATCTATCTCACATTTTGTGATGTTTTAGCCTAGGAGGGAAATAATTCGTCTAGTGTCATACTAAATGCACATTTGATTTAGGCTTGCAGAATTCTTTTTAGTCTTTAAAAGAAATTAAAAAGGGAAGAAATAAGTCTTACCATCACCCACCACTATAGGGGACATTTCCAGATTTTAGAAGAAGGAAAGGCTCTTTGTTCTCTTTTTCCCTCTTTCATGAACTTATTCATTTGTTTTGATAGAAATTCATAGCATGAAAGACTTAATGAGCTATTTTCCAGAAGCAAAATGCTGAATATTTCTTTGCTATACACAAGAAATGACATTTCAGGCTTTATGTGAGATATAAGGTGTCTGATGTGAGATGTCAGTCTGAAGGAAATGTCCAGTGGGTTACTTTGAAATTAATCATTGAGCTTTAGCCATTTTTAGTTATTTAGATATGTTTTAAAATGAATCAGCAATTTTCATGTATATCACATCAATCAGCCCAGAGGCTTAGAAGTCAAAACTGGTGGTTCATGTTTACACAGAGAATCAAATAAGAAATGTACTTACTAAAATAACGAGCTTAACCTAAGCTTCACTATTAACAATTCATACTATCTTATATAGCCTCGGGAGACACTAAACTGTAATATAAATAATAATTGCTTTATAAATATAATCACTTATGAATAACAGAAGAATAGCAGAATAAATATGATTAAACAATATACTTTATATCATTAAAACAAGAAAGGCTCTGTCTTTTGTAAAATATCCCAAAACTGAATAGATATAATGAGTTTCAGAAGCTAAAAGAATTCTAAATTTTCGTGGATATTTGGAAGATTTCATAGAATATGTGCATAATATATATTTATAAAAAGAGCAACCATCATGAAACCCTTGCAGTTAATAATGAAACTGTTACAGTTATATTTTGATTTAACTCCTGTAGGCAGCTAAACACCACACAGCTGCTTGCTCTCTCCATTCCAGTAGGATGGGGAAGAAAATCAGAAATACAAAAATGCAAAAACCTGTGTGTTGAGATAAAAACAATTTAATATGCAAAGCAGAAACTGTGCATGCATGTAAAGCATAATAAGGAGCTCATTCACTGCTTCTCACTGGTCATCCCCAGAAAAGCAGGGATTCATCATATGTAACTGTTACTTGGGAAGACAAATGCCATAACTCTGAACATCCCTTGTCTTCCTCCTTCCTTGTAGCTTTTATTGCTGAGCATGACATCATATGGTATGGGATGTATAACCCTTTGGTCAGTTAGAGTCAGCTGTCCTTGTTGTGTCATCTCCCCACTTTTTGTGCAACCCCAGCTTGCTCACTGGTGGGGTGCTGTGAGAAGCAGAAAAGGACTTGGCTCTGTGTAAGCACTGCTCAGCAGTATCTAAACCACTGGTGTGTTATCAACACTGTTTTAGTCACAGATCCAAAACAGCACCATATGAGCTACTATGAAGAAATTCAACTCGATCACAACCAAAACCAGTACAGGCTGGAAAGATATAATTAATCAGAAAAACATGCTGTAATTACATACATTCAGAGTTCACATATACATGCTTCACAGTAATTTTCAAATTGTTTACTAATTCCACCTGTATTACAGTCCAGCTTGAAGTGAGACAGTTCCAAGACAGATGCTGTTCTGTTGCATTATTGGAGCACTGAGAGAAAAACAGATGGTCTTCCGCTATAGGCTACAGACTGCTCTGTATCTTATGGTATAAGCCCCTACCGTGCTGACATGGTACATATTTTCACTAAGAGAAGTTCAATTTCATTTAATTGAAATCCTCTATTGTCTCTGATACTTTTTCCTACACATACTCTCCTGTCTTCTCTCTGTATGCTTCCTTGGGGTCTAGAGTCTAGCTTGCTTTTGTAAGCAAATAATACATTAACTTCATTATGGTGTAAATTACTTGTTTCTCTGGTGATTGCCTATTTTACTATAATTTTGATGGAATGACAAAAGCAAACTACAGCACTACTTTCTCCCTTTGCCTTTATTCTAAGTTCAACCTTGGTTTAACACGGTTGATTTCAAATACATGACAGTAAGGTTGAATTAGGTTTATTATTCTGAATAGATATTTCAGACTGAAAAAAACTATCTACAACATGAGTTTCAAAACCACATCTAGAAGGATTAGATTGTTAAGCAAAATAGAAAGCAATTTCCATATGTTCATGCAGTGAAGCAGAAAACCAAAGAGCTCTGTTTAGTGAGTCTAGGTGCAGCCTTTAAATCTGCTGAGGCTGTAAGGTGCAACGTTAGATCTACTGTTATGTTCTCAGAAGTTTTGTCTGCATTCCTGAATTTCTCATTGTCCTGTTTTTGGCTGAGTTAATTTTTCTTTCTAGTGCTGTGTTTTGGATTTAGTATGAGAACAATGTTAATAACACACTGATGTTTTTAGTTGTTGCTGGGCAGCTGTAGTGCCTACACTAAGTCAAGGACTTTTCAGCTTCTCGTGTCCTGCCAGTGCACAAGGAGCTGGGAGAGCACAGCCGGGTCACTGATCCAGGCTGGCCAAGGGGATGGTCCCTATCATAGAGCATCATGGTCCGTATATAACTGGAGAAGCTAGCCAGGAGGTGGGATCACTGCTCAGAAGCAGACTGGGTGTCAAGTTGTGTTTTTTCCTGCTGCATGTGTTGAGCAATTGCATTTGTGTGTCACTTGTATTATTGTTGTTGTGATTATTAACATTTTTCTCTGTTATCCTATTAAACTGTCTTTATCTCAACCCTCAAGTTTTAGGTGTGGTTTTTTTTGTTTTTTTTTTTTTTTTCCAATCTCTCCCCTATCCCCTTGGGGTGGGGGGGAGTGGGCGTACAGCTGTGTTGTTGGTTTAGCTGCCTGCTGGGTTAAACCATGACACTCATACAGCAAACTGGTTTGATCCAAGAGACACAATTACACATCTGAGAACTCTCTGTCTGATGAATTGGAGGGCTTCTCATGTAAGGCATCCAAATAATCAGAAATATAAATCACTGAAGTATATTCCTGCTCCCTGACAGGTAAAATCAGCAGCATGAGAGATTCTCTTAATTCAGCATAATGAGATCTTCCACAAGCTACCTACCTCATATCCAGGCTCTTAAAGCCACTTGCTTTTTGAGCATTTCCTGATAGTAATCGTCTAATTCAACCAGTAAAATTTGCTTAACTCCTTGGTGCCAGAGGGACAAACCTTTCAGAAGACTCAGACCCAAACAGAAGATCAGTCATCTGCCAGTTATACATCACAGAAACTTAGGTTTTAGTTATCCAATGCTGAATAGTATCTGTTACCTAAAGGGGGTGCCTTGGCATTCTCTGTGCAATGTGTTGCAATGCTGAACACGTCAAAGACAGAGCAAAGAAAACCCTTTGTGTGCTGATTGTGGAAGCAATCTAGAGCTATCCAAAGGGAAGACCAAAACAGTGGTACGTCTGCACTCTCATCTTTCTCTAGAGCTCAGGGGCTTGAATCAGGTCTACAAGGAGAGAATATCTGTTCACTTGCGTACAAAATACTCTTACAGTTAATAACTGAAGGAGTTAAGAAAGGCTGTTTCTAAAACATGGTATGTGAAGAAAATAGCAGTGGTTTCTCATTGTAAATCAACTCAGCATTTGAAATGATCATGCTCAAATGGAGCATATATAGGTCTCCATCAGCTCACGCATTTCCAAGGGAAAATTACAAGGTGTTTCATACTCAGAAAAAAAGAAAATGCCCCAAATCCAGCAACACAAACCAAAAAAGCCCTCAAAATTTGAAAATCTTAAGTCACTCTCCTTACAGCAAGATTGCCACTAGGGAGAAAGGATTAAAAGATTAGTAAAGAAAAAAAGTAATTCTAATTTAGCAAGCATAGGTTCAGCTTCAAACATGAGACATACATATCTAAATAAAGCTTAAAATTCAGTTGCTTAGGTGCCACTTGGTAGAACATAAGTTATGTCACGTGGTCTCCTATTTTCATTTTAGAAGGGCCAGAAATATTCCATGGGTCCCTGTGACTACATGTGGATAGGAATGTAAACTTCTATTACAGTCAACAGCGATCAGGATTAGGGTCTCTGGTTAGTCACTGGAACAGGCTCCGTAGGGAAGTGGTTACAGCACCAAGCCTGTCAGAGTTTAATCGGTGCCTGGATGATGCACTTAGTCATATGGCTTAGTTTTAGGTAGTCATGCGAGGAGCAGAGAGTTGGACTCGGTGATCCTTATGGGTCCCTTCCAACTTGAGATAGTCTATGATTCTATGATCTAATTGCCTAAATATAAGTGATTAGTGACCTTTGAGACTCCCTAAGCATCTGGAGCATCCACATGGAACTGGAAGATACCATACTAGAGAAAACTTCTTCCTGGAGTGTCATATTCTCCAGGGACACTTTATTGTGGCCTTTCAATACTTAAAGGGAGCTCTTAAAAAAGACAAAGACTTTTTATCAGGGCCTGTAGTCACAGGACAAGGAGCAACAATTTTAAGCTGAAAGAGGATAAACTTGCATTGGCTATAAGAAAGAGAGTGGTGAGATTTGAAGAAGTTGCCCCGAGAAGTTGTGGGTGCCCCATCATTGGAAGTGTTCAAGACCAGATAGGATGGAACTCTGAGCACACTGATCTAGTGAAAGATGTCCCTGCCCATGGCAGGGGATTGGACTAGATGAAGTTTAAAGGTTCCTTCCAAACAAAACCATTCTATCATTCTATGATTTCTCCTTGCCAGTCATTTGGCTTTTTTTTTTCCAAAATAAATTGTTTTCATCCTTTCCATCTCAAAGTGGTAACAATCCAACATGAGAGATGAAATCGTATTTCATCTGTCAAGCTGTTTTATAAAAAAGCAGATTTAGTTGACATTGTCATTATTGTTTTCCATCTGCGTGGTTAGTTATGTCACACTACAGACATGCTCAATGCTTAAAGAAAACAAATAGTTGTCCCTTCACCAAATTTACAGACTCCGAAATGGGTCAGTCAGCATTTAAATGCATAGGCTGAGAGAGCAGTGGAAACTGCAACTCCTGAAGTTCTTTGGATGACAAAAGTTGATGCTGACATTTATCATTTATCTATTCTGAGTTACCTCAGTAGCAACCACTCTAAGTGTAATGCTAAGGTTTAACGTTGGCCAGGTAGGTAGTAGGTATAGATTGTGATGAGTATAGTTATTGTTTGTAGTTTTGTTCTCTGTGTAAGGGGTTAATATTATTAATATTCTTATTTCAAACTGTTACCTCACTACTCATTTTCTGAACTGTGCTTCTTGTGACATACTGAGTCTTGGTCAATGGCATTACATAGAACTAAGGAATGCATAAAAATGTCCTTTAAACTTTCTGTTTCTATCTATTTTTCTGTAATTTTATGAATAATTCTGAAGATATTTTTGAAAACAAATTGGCCAGTGGTGTAGATTACTTTGAAAAGTGTTAATGTTGCAAAATACAGAAAACCAGCTACAACTTATCCTCTTTTGATTATAATAAATTTAATTTTCTGTGTTTAGAGAACTGATTTGAAATAAATGGTGCGAGGTCTAAAACAATAATTACTTTTATGTATCATAAGTAGTTTTCCTTTTAGTTTTCCCGAGAGGGAAAAATTAAAAGCTACTTGCTTCTGAGAAACCATTTATCAGCAGTGCGGTTTTTGTTTCCAATGCTTGAAAGGATTTTTATTTTACTGTCACTGAAAACCTTGTTCATATACTAGAGATGTAGACTATTTATCAGAAGCTTAGACTCTGTGTTATTGTGTGGAACAGTTGTATCTGGTCTTCCAGTCACTAGCAAAACAAAGTTTGGTTGCAGGCAAAGAAAACACATAGAAGTCACTTGAAAAGTTTGAAATATATTTGACACAAAGTATTATTATATATATTATAGGTATACTGATCAACATTTTTAAGGCCTTTTTTGGTATAATTTTACAAATTTCTGACATTTTAATTGTCAGAAAAAAATGTTGTAGAAATATATTAAAATAACTTGAATATTATGTTGCATTCATTAAGGCTTCACCTGTGGTAATAAACTGAGGAGAACCTGGTCCCAGATCCAAGTACTTTTCTGTCAACTTTGTTAATTGTTAATACAGTCTCTGATATGGTTTTAATTACATTTGCATAATACACAGGCCAAACACCTGAGAAACAGGAAAGCCAAAGAGGAATTTTTATTTATGAAGAAAACTTGCATTAGTAAGACACAAACCCAATCCAGACTGAATCTCTGAAGCCAGAGTCTGTCTCTCAAAAGGAGCAATTTCAACAAATGACCTAGAATCTCCCACCCTTGTCTATCTGAAAATTTATGAATTGTAGAATTAGAGAACATTCACAGATATCATCTAGTGCCAGTTATGTAAGAGCAAATGAAGACACTATTCCTGTAACAATGTGTCAATACATAAAGACATGACTAGTCAATATGTAGTCCATCTGAAGTAATTACATTACAATTATTCTCTCAATAAGGACCAAATATGTTTCAGAAAACGCAGGTGGAAAGTATTCCTTATTGGAATTTGGAAATGATTATTCTGTTTTGGGAGCAAGAAACTTTCAACATATTAGTCCTAGAGGTGATTGAACATGGAAAAGTAATTCTCACCTCTACAGCTATATTTAATTTTATTTTTTTAAGAGTATTCTTGCAACCTTTATAAGTTCTCTGACATATTGAAAGAAAGAAAATAAGATCAAACTGATTATTTTCCTTCTGATATATTTTTGGATTCTTATACTAAACCAGATACTGATGGACAGTTTTTTGGATTATAAGTTTTCTCTTAGGTCTGTGTATCTCTAATTTTACATTTAAATTAAGAATTTAAGTTCCAGCTTTGTAAGAAAATCTGTCTTTGTAATGGAGATTCCAGGAAGTACTTTTTCTTTTCTATTTTCTCCTTTGATAATAGAAAGTTTTTAACAATATGTGTTAAAGGATTTCTTCAAGCGTACCAGGTCCCAGAGACCAGGGGAAAAGTTGGAGCAAGGAAGATGATAGAGCTTTGATAAGTGCATCTTGAGGGTCCTGTAAAGCTTTGATAGGTGCATCTTGAGGGTCCTGGTAGGCACCAAGTTTAACATTAGGCAGCAATATGCTCTTGTTGCAAAGAAAGCTAATGGTATCCTGGGCTGCATTAGGAAAAGCATTGCCAGCACGTCAATCCTTCCCCTCTACTCAGCACTGCTGAGGCCATACCTGCAGCACTGTGTCCAGTACTGGGCACCTCAGTACAAGAGAGACACTGACATACTGGAGATGGTTCAACAAAGGGTTGCAAAGATCAAAGGACTTCAGCATCTCTCTTATGAGCAAAGGCTGAAGAGGTAGAACTGTTCATCCTGGAGAGAAGAAGGCTTTGGGGGAATCTCTTCAATGTATGTAAACACCTGAAGGGAGGCTGCAAAGACGATGGAGCCAAGCTCTTTTCAGTGGTTCCCAGTGACAGGACCAGAGGCAATGGACATAAACTGAAAACAGTAGGTTCCCTCTGAACATAATGAAACACTTTTTCACTGTGACAGTGATGGAGCACTGAAGCTGGTTTTCCAGGGATGCTGTAGAATCTTCTGGACAACTGGTTCTAGTTGACCTTCCTTGAGGAGGAGGATTGGACCAGATGACCTCCAAAGGTCCCTTCCAACCTCAACTATTCTGTGATTCTGTGATTCCATGACTCTGTGATATGGTTTCCCCTTGTTTCTGTCTAAACACAAATTTTAATTTTTTAGGTATAATATATGTCATAAGTGTTTACAATAGACAGGTATCTTTTTGGACTGGTCTACACTTCTGACAAAGGGTCTGAAGAAACTTAAAGCTATTTCCCTAAGGTCTAAGGGAAAGGTCTAAGGGAAAGTACTCCTGTTCATCTTGTTTAGTTTAAAAGCAAAAGCAGTGTTGACATTCTAAAAAACAAACCAAGACAAAACAAAAATGAACAGCAAGTGACAATGCTAATCTATGATCCTGTAAAGTTACCTAGCAGTAGTATAGTGTTTGTGATAATAACCTAGTAAATAATGAATTAGTTTTACACTCCACTGCAATTCTGCCCTCCCGTCCCTTGCCCCCTCCCACAGAAGGAACAAAATATATGGAAAACATTGCTTATGTAACTTAATATACTTTTGAAAGCTGCATTGCTAGTATTTAGTCAGTGATATGTAGATACAGATAATCATAGAGTCATAAAATGGTTAAGATTGGAAGGGATCTTAAATATTATCTAATTCCACCCCTACACCCTGCCCTGCCACAGGCAGGGCCACCCTCTACTAGACCAGGTTGCCAAAAGCCCCATCCAACCCTGCCTTGAACACTTCCAGGGAGAGGACAGCCACAGCTTCTCTGGGCAACATGTTCCAGTGCCTCACAACCCTCACAGTAAAGAATTTCCTCCTAATATTTAACCTAAACCTATCCTCTTTTAGTTTAAAACCATTGCCCTTTGTTCTATCACTCCCTGCCCTTGTAAACAGCCCCTCTTCGGCTTTTCTGTAGGCCCCTTTAGGCATTTTCTAGTACCTAATCTAGCCTGCAATTAGGTCTCCCAGGAACCTTCTCTTCTCCAGGCTGAACAAGCTTAAGTCTCTCAGCCTGTCCTAGTAGGAGAGGTGCTCCAGCCCTCTGAACATCTTTGTGGCACTCTTCTGGACTTGCTTCAGCAGCTCCATGTCTTTCCTGTTCTGGGAACCCCAGAGCTGGACACATAGCTCTGCCTGGGTTGCCACATCCATTCTGGCGAGCGCAGAGGACAGAGCTTTCTGCCGGGTGGGTACCAAAGCTAAGCTCCTTCTGAGGGGGTGACGACCACCAATGGAACTCACCTCTTGAGCTGATAGGGGGACAAACTCCTCCCTGTGTGCGTCATTACTCTGTCAATGCTCAAACCTTCTTAGCAGCTCCCAAGAGAACTGCCAGGTCCTGGCAGGTCTCTCTGCTCCCCTGAGGTTTCCTTTGCTCAGGAAAACCCCCTGTGTGCTGAGGTCTGCCACTCCATTTCAGGTCAGGCCAGTACCAGAACAGCTCACCTAATGTACCTGGAAAAGGTAGACAAACGAAGAGGTCAAATGAAGGGACAGAATTGCAACTACTTCAATGCGCCACGATTCCCTCCAAAAGCTGGAGGCTTTCCCAAACTGAAAAAAAGGCTGTCAAGGACTACATTGATTCGATACATCAAAAGGCGGTGGAGTGTATTCAGTGCAAATATGAAGTCTGCCAGGGGATTTGTAGGATGGAATATTTTCCATTAATTAAGTATACGGTCACTCATAAGCTACCAGAAATTTAGCTGGACATGAATTAATTCCTGAATTCTTTTACTTAATCAAATCTTGTTCAGTTTTACTTCCTCATAGAATCACTTTTTAAAATTCAGCTAGGGGTTAAGGTTATTTAACATAGCACCTTAACATAACATCTAAAATAAAATAATTCCTTCTTAATTTAGAGGTACAAGGTTTTTAGTGGGTTTTTTTTGTTTGTTTGGGGTTGTTTGTTTGTTTGTTTGTTTGTTTTAAAAGATTGTCAGATTTTAAACACAAACCTGGAAAATGAAAATAATAATAACTATTAAAAAGGAGTAATTGATTCTGAGGACCATGTCAGCCTTAGCTTTTCAGAACAGTGTATAGACATGAGACAATGTCAGTGTCCCAATAAAATCAGAATGAAAAGTAAACCAATAAACTAATACACCTTAGCCTTAAGCATTTGTATAAAAATATTCTAAGGGGAAAGCAAAACTGGATAAATTTGGTCTACCCTGAATTTATCAATAGAACATTATGAGGAAACCTTAGATTGCGTTAAATCCCTACACATACTTCAGTTGCCTAAAGATACATATCAGAACATAATTGTCATCCTCCTGGTTAGAATTCTTTCCACCTATGCTCATGAATGATAGATAAGCATCGGGTGTTAACTGCTTAAGAGGAATTCCTCCTGAGGGAAAGGAGATACCACACTTGTAGTTACAATTAAGAATATATATATTTCCAGACGTACAGAGATTAAGATAAACTAAAAAAGGCAAACTTTAAAACATTTGACAGATTTAGAGTTGAAGGGAATCCAAGCACTTCAACAGTGTTAGCTACAACATTTCAAGTTTCTTTTCATGATTTTCTAAATGTTGTCTCACTATAAGCCTAGGAAGACCAACTGAAAACATGAAAGAGTTATATGTCTGAGTTACTCCAGGTTTTAGATAGAAGAGTGTGAAAAGTCTCCCATTTTGATTATTCTTAAAAAAAAAATAAAAAAATTGTACACATCAACACCACGACCATCACCAAAGTGGGCCACCACAGTGTTCTCCTAACTTACCCCCAGTGAACTCCAGCATTATGATCACTCAAGTGCCTGGCAAGTTTCCTGTCCAAAACGTGCCATTATCTCCTTCTGAGACCTTCCCTCCTAAGTTTCACTCTTGAGGAACAAAACTGTAGGATAAGGAAATGCTGATATATTTCTGGGTTGGAAGATACAGGTTGGAATTCAGCAGGAGTACTCCCTTGGACAGAGGAACGCGGATGTTCTTGCATAGTCATTAGTTCAAGCATAGTCTCTCTAATTCATGCTCAATAAATAGTATTGAATTTCTGTAGAGTAGTATCAACTGTTTGAAGAATGTTAAAGTGTTAAGGTGTACTCATGATCTTCATTCACTAAACCGAACAAGTAGATCCATGAGCACTGGATCTTATAAAGCCTGACTTCCACTGACTTTTTTTTTTTTTTTTGGTAGTTTAGTGACTGGTCTCTAAGAACTTAGGAAGTATGAATGAAACTTTTTTTTTTTAATTTCTGGAACTCATTTATTGAGTTCCTCACCACAGAAAAAAATGTCATACATTATCAGGTGTAAGAACATCTTAGCCTTTTTTCACAGCTAGAACGTTAACCTGGTATGTCCATTTATTCACTGTTTTTAATGGCCTTATATGCTTCTGTAGGCAGCTACTACTGTATAAACAGATAAAACCTTTTTCAAAAGAATCCTGTCAAAGATAAAGTAATAAAATTAGCTGGAGTTATAGCTGACTGTTGCAATCAGTTAACGTAAGTGTGTGGAGATTTTAATACCTGTTGGATTTTCCTTATATTTTGCATGTATATACATGGATTTAAGTGTGCATATTAAGACCTTTCTGCATGCCAGAAAGCCGTCAATGTCTCCAGCAGTTGCTGGAAGACCTTTCTGTCAGCCTGACTTGTGTAATACAAACTCTCCAAGGAAATATACCATTTTAGCTTTAGAACATTGAGAATGTGCTGCAGAGTTAAGGTACTGACTGCTTAAGGTGACCCAAGGACTGATTTACAGTTTCAGCATACTCTTACGAAGAGTAGAATGTCATATTGCCATCAGGGTTGCTGAACCAGTGAAAAGTTCAAACTAGATTAAGATAATTTGTACATAAAATGCTTTATTAATAACATTCAAAATAGTCAACATTGATATAAATACTTGTAAGAGACAAGCAATACAGAAATGAAAGAAAATCTGCTTAATGTATTTACAGGAATAAGTACTTACCAATTATTTCTCAGTCATTTGCTCTAATTACTTGCTGTGTTCCTCCTAAGGAGGTAGCAACTGGAATTTCCATCTACATGTCCCAGTTTGAACTATTTGTTAATATTTATTAATAAAATCATTCACAGGAGAGAGTTTTTCTTGAAGAGCTGCTGTCATAAAACATATTCAGGATCACTTCTCAAAGTGCATATTCAAGTAGAATTGAATCTCAAATCATATCCTCTCTCCCATTTATTTTTGGAAGAGTCTGTTAATTTCTTAGAGCCTATATCTCCTTTGAATTCATCTAGTGGATTACAAAAATGTAGTCCTTCATCTAAAATTTCCTCTGTTGTCTCCTCTTGGAGATAGTTGTGTCACTTTCTTAGCTAAAGTAGATGTTAGTTTAAAACTTTAGAAAAATAATTGTCTTTTTGTTAGAACAGGAAGTGCAGTCACCTGCATTTAAATGGCTAAGTAACCCTGTATTTCAATGAGGTGTAAACCATTTTTTTTCCCCTTTGGTGACATCTTGTTGTGTTTCAGTGTGAAACGTATTTGCACTGAACTATATTATATAGGAAACTATATATTTTCTATATAAATACTAAATTATGTAAATGCTACTAGTTCATTACTAGCTTCTGACCAAGTATCTATATATTACTAAATAAAATGGGGCAAGAAAATACTCTTTGGCCATAAGTGGAACACTCTGGGCACATTTACACTATAAAGATCTTGGCCATGGGTCTTTCCTCTGTCTTCGTTGGTGCTCTTCAGCCCTAACATGTAGTATTGTTTGACAAACACATCTTTTTTTCCAACTCAAAGTGTATGAGATAAAGTGAAGTTTCTGCTTCCCGAAATAGTGTTTAGACAGCATGAATTTTTTGGGTGAGTTTTATTTGTTAGAACGTGGCATGAAATTCTGTTTAGGTGGTTGTAACAGTGTTGGAGCACTGTGTGGGATGGAGTCACCAAACCTGGTGCAGTGTAGAAACAGCCCCTCTCCAGTGGCATCCTTTTAACCATTATCTCAGAAGCCATAGGGACACAGGCTACATGTGCCAGGGAGCTTGCTAGCACTTGGAAAAATAAGAAAAATCAATGGTCTAGTAATTAATGCTTTCCAATAGCTCTGTGTTTTTTAGAGAATGGACAGATACATTGTTCACAGACAAAAATGTGAGTTAACCGCTCTCGCATTATAATCTGAATGCTATGTCTGATCCCCAAATTTTTCCTTAGAATCATAGAATAGTTTGGTTTAGAAGGGACTTTTAATGGTCAGCTAGTCCAACACCCCTGCAGTGAGCATGGACATCTTACACAAGATCAGGTTGTTCAGTACCGCATCCAACCTCACCTTGAATGTTTCCAGGGATGGGGCATCTACCACCTCTCTGGGCAACCTGTTCCAGTGTTTCACCACCCTCATCATAAAAAATTTCTTCCTTATATCTAGTCTAAATCTACCCTATTTTGTTTAAAAACATTACCTCTTGTTCTATCACAACAGGTCCTACTAAAAAGCCTGTCTCCGTCTATCTTATAAGGTCTGTTTAAGTACTGAAAGGCTGCAACAAGATCTCCCCAGAGCTTTCTCTTCTCCAGGTTGAACAACCCCAACTTTCCTAGCCTTTTTTCATAGGAGAGGTGCTCCAGCCCTCTCATCATCTTTGTGGCCTCCTGTTTCCTGTGCTGAGGATCCCAGAGCTGGATGCAGTACTTCAGGTGGGGTCTCACCAGAGCAGAGAGGCAGAATCACCTCCCTTGACCCACTGGTCGCACTTCTTTTGGTGCAGCCCAGGACACGGTTGACTTTCAGGGCTGCAAGTGCGTGTTGCTGAGCCAAGTTGAGCTTTTCACCAACCAGTACCCCCATGTCCTTCTCCTCAGGGCTACTCTCAGGCCCTTCATCCCCCAGACTGTATTGTTACCAGAGGTTGGCCCAAGTCAGGTGCAGGACCTTGCACTTGGACGTCATACTTAGACCTTGCACTTGCACATATACTTCCTTCTAGGTATAAAATAAAGCTGACTATAAGTAAACTCTTAACCTAGAGTGGAACACGTACTTTTTTAAGCGGGAAAAATATTACAAGCAGACACCAATTCAAACATGAAATAAAAATAGTGTATATAAAAAAAGGAATATATTAAACTTTTTATCTAGGCTTTCTTTTTTGTTGAAGATGTTTCATTGCAAGGCATCAAACTCTTGCTGTGCAGCATGTAACAATGCAGCTGCCATCATCATTATAGCTGTAAATATGTATTACATACTTTCTGGATTTTGGATTGTGTAAGAACCAAGATTGTAGTCTGTTCTATGATTATTTTTAGAAATCTTCTGAAGAATTGAAAACAATAATTTATTATGATAATTGTAAAAATATTCTTGTCACTGACCTTAGTGCTTTTTTAAAACTCATACTTCTGGAAGAATTAACTCAATAATTTGAGTTCTATGAAAAATTTTAGGCATTTTGGTTTGGTTTTTTTTCATGTTAACAGAAACATTCCAACAATTATTTATTTTTTTCTAAAACAGTAAAATTAAAGGTAAGAAATCAGTTGTAACAGGGTTTTCTTTTTCTTAGTAGATAATTGTAATAGCAATAGGAAAATAGATTTTCAGAAGTTTATCTGAGATAATTGTCTAAAGGCAGTTCTTTTTTTTAATAGGACGTTAAGCTATTGACAATGATGACTGCATTTCCTGTCACAGAAAACTTATATCCTTTTTTTTTTCATCTGTAATTTTTCTATATTTTTCTTCTGCTCAAAATTCTTCTCACACTTCTTGAAAAATTCATTAACTGTAAGAATGGAATGAAAAATTCATAAGCTAATGTTGGACTGGATGATCCTTGAGGTCTCTTCCAACCTTAATGATTCTATGATTCTATGTTGTGGGAGATCAATGCATGCCTTTACAACAAAGAGAAGCTGTTACAGGGCATCTGTTTTGTTCACTGTTTTCTGGATATTCTCTGCATGGTGTAGCTTGCTGTAAGAGAGCAAAAAGTCTGTTTGGTTTATCCAGTTTTCTAAAATGTGGGTCAGAGGAATCCTGCTGGAGTAAGAGGACATTCTGCCTGCCCTGAAAGTAAATGACATACCTAAAGAAGAGCATATTCAGGAGTGTACGCAATGAGAGATACTTGAAATGTGGAGAGTGCAGAACAACAAGAGATGGAGATTGAGAGCATGGAATAAAAAGATATGAAAATATGTTAGAAGATGGGAGAAAATACGGTTTTTATTAGGAACTTAAAATTAATTTAATAGAGTGCCTTACAAGCTAGAAAGACTTAAGTACTGGATGAAAAGTAAAATTGAAGAAAATCTCCTCATACTTTTTTTCCAGAATGATGCAGAAGAAAGCAGAGATTTTTCCAAAAAAGACTGTATTTCAGTATTACTAATGCAGAAATCAGGAGCTGCAAAACAGAGCTAGTTTGATTAAGCTGTTTAGTAACATTCGGTTGGGCTCCTAATTTGGCTCAGCACTCAGCTGAGCCTTCAATTGCCATGTTCTTCAGAAAGAACAGCAATGTTAATAACCCCCAAAAAATTGTTGACAGATGCTGGAAAAAATACAGAACTCCAAAGTACAACTACTTTAGTTTGTAAAAGAAAATTAGAGCAAAACATTCTAATGGATATACTTAAATGTAGGTCAGAGTATTTAGGAGAATTCAGATTAATTCAACACTTCCTTATCAGCTTCATCCAGGTGGCTGGATTACAGAACCTGAGAGATCTGCATTTATGAAATTACACTAAAGAACTACCATCAAAACCAAGATATTAAGTTTTCTCCTGTTAATAGAACTTACAAGAGAAACACAGCAAAAAGTGATGGTTTCCCTCCATCTGAGAGAAAAATAAACAACAACAAAAACACAAACAAGAAAAACCCTTTGTTTCATTAGTTATTAGCAAGTATTTTACCAGATTTTTTTGCCCTCAAACTTCATCCTCATGCCTATCCAAAGGTCATATAAGCCAATTTCACTTTTACCCTGCTATCTAAAAACCATGTAAGGATGTATAGTATAGCCAAACTTAAATATGCAAAAATAAAGACAAATACCATTTGTTCCTTTACAAATTTCCAAACATTAACAATTCAACTTCACCAAGAATAGAATCACATTGAAGTGTCATTACGTTAACCACAACACTAACAGAAAGCAGGTTCTGGAGAACGTTAGCATTCAAGACATAAGGGAGCTGTGTTTCAATTTACCAAAAAAGATGCAGATGGAGTTGTTTCAGTCTGTTTCAGAAGAACCAGCTCTAAAATCAGAGTCAATTCTTAAACTACCCATAAAGAAAAAAATAAACAACAAAATTTCTCACTGCTGCTATATCTTTCTTTTCAGAAGCATCTCTCTTGTGCTGTATTTCAGTTACCTGCTTCATCTCTTTTCTACCTGTCATCCTAGACTGATTCCTGACCCATTTTACCTTGTATGTGCACCTCTCCTCAGAACTAACTTTTATTGTTCTGGAATTGTATGTGTCTAATCCATAGGGACCTGGACAGATTGGAGGAATGGGCCCATGTGAACTTCATGAAGTTCAACAGGGTGCCTGGGTTGCAGTAACCCTCTATATCAGTACAGACTGGGGGACGAATGGATTGAGAACAGCTCTGAGGGGAAGGACTTGGGGATACTGGTGGATGAAAAATCGGACATGGACTAGAAATTTGTGCTTGCACACAGAACTCCTACCATATTCTGGGCTGCATTGAAAGAAGTGTAACCAGGAGGTTGAGGGAGGTGATGTTCCCCCTCTGCTCTGGTGAGACGGAACCTGAAGTACTGTGTCCAGGTCTGGGGTCCTCTGTACAGGAAGGACATGGATCTGTTGGAGTGAGTCCAGAGGAGGGCCATGAAGATGATCAGAGGACTGGAACACCTCTCCTATGAAGACAGACTGAAAGAGCTGGGGTTGTTCAACCTCCAGAAGAGAAGCTGATTGACAGCTTTCAGTACTTAAACAGACCATATAAGAAAGCTGGAGAGAGAAGTTTTACCAAGGACTGTAGTGACAGAACAAGGAGAACAATGGTTTTAAACTGTAAGATGTTAGATTTAGTTTGGACATGAGGAAGAAATTTTTTTACAATGAGAGTGGTGAGACACTGGAACAGGTTGCCCAGAGAAGTTGTTGCTGCCCTATAATTGTATATGTTCAAGGTCAGGTTGGATGGGGTTTTGAGCATCCTGATCTAGTGAAAGATGTCCCTACCCATGCCAGGGTGGTTGGACTGGATGATGTCCTGGCTCTGGCCAGGCCGGGGTTAATGCTCAGGCCCGGGCCAGGTGAGCCGGGCCGGGCCGGCTGCTATTCCACACCACGTGACATCAGGCCCCAATAAAGGGACTGGTCCGGGAGGGGCCCGGGGCTGCTCCGGGATGGTCTCGCTGCGGGCTGCGCCTCTGGTCTGTCGGGTCGTCGGTCGGTAAAGTACTGCGTTTGTTATCGCGGTTGTTTACATCCCGGGATAATTATTGCAGCCCTATTGTCATTTCCCCTTTCCCTTTGTCGGCCCATTAAACGGCCGTTATCTCAACTCGAAGCCATTTGCCCTTTTGTTGCCTCATTCTGCCCCGTGTTTTGCTGCCGGGGCGGTGAGCGAGCGGCTGCGTGGGGCTCGGCTGGGGCTGAACCACGACAATGATATTTAAAGATCCCTTCCAACCCAAACCATTCCATGATTCTATGATTCTCTTTAGAAAAAGTTATGTATATTACTTTATTGAAATTCTCCCTTTCCCCTCTAATTACTTTCTGCAATGCTCACCTAAGAAGGGTTTGAACTGAACGCTTTGTGTCCATTTGAAATTATAAAGTATAAAAGTGTATTTGGAATAATTAAAATACAGATATTCCTCATATGATTATTTTTTTCCCACAATGATATTTGCATCTTCTGTACAGTTTCAATATAGATAGAAGCACTCTCTAATAGTTTTGTAACTATTTAAATCTAGGGAATAAATTTTTCACCCTCCTAAACATATGTTTGGCTACCTGTTAAGAAAATAATTTTGACCCCAGCAGAATCATTGAATCATAGAATCATTAAGTTTGGAAGAGACCTCAAGGATCATCTAGTCCAACCATCCGACCACCACCTATTACCCACTAAACCACGTCCCTAAGTACCACATCCAACCTTTCTTTAAACATCCCCAGGGACAGTGACTCCATCACCTCCCTGGGCAACCCATTCCAATGCCTGACCACTCTTTCTGAGAAGAAATTTCTCCTAATTTCCAACCTAACCCTCCCCTGGTGCAACTTGCAGCCCTTCTCCCTAGTCATGTCACGAGTTATCTGCGAGAAGAGGCTGAACCCCAGCTCACCACAACTTCCTTTCAGGTAGCTGTATTTTGATTTCCAGCCATTGTAAAACATCTATTTTGGTCACGACATTTGAAGGTAGGTCCAACCTCTTGGCATTTTCAGAAGAGATTGTCTCTCAACAACCAGTAAAAATTTTCACAGGCAATATTTCAGTAACTTACCTACCGAGTAGATGAACTGGCATTCACACAGCTACACTTCACGAGTGTGTATATTCACGAAAGCTGTTTAAGTGTCTTACTCATCCAGCCTATGGTCTCGCAGTTGGATAGAAAACCATCTTCCTTTCCTCATAAAAATCTAGTTATGATATGCAATCAGAAATAAAAGTTGTAGAAAGAAGCACTGTTTCTGAAACTTGATATGCTGTTCTAGTAACATAACATACTAAAACTGCCTCCATTCCATTTTATTGGTTTCCTTCTGCAGAAAATTACTTGCTTACTCTGCCATTACATCTTATCTAAGAATTCAAAAAACTGCTCAATGAATATGTGCAACTGTGTTTACTGAGTTGCAAATTCATTGCTTCTATTTAAGGCATAACCACTACACAATGCTACTTTTACAGAATCAGACAATACTGTAACGTAATTTTTATAGTATTTATGGATATGTATTTCATAGGCAAGTAAGGATGTGTGTGTGTGTGTGTTTGTGTGTGAAAACAGGAAAATGGAGAGACTTAAGAATCTAGATGCAATTATAGAATCTATCTGGTTAAAAATCAAGAGGTATATTCTTGTGTCAGAATGTATTCTTTGTATTATTCTTGATGTCAGTAATTAGAAAAGAGAATTTTCAGTGTAGAAGTCAGAAAAATTTTCTCTCCTACATAGTCCTTTCCTTTTTTTTATCCGTCACACCCATTTCCTATTTGCTTTCCCATTTTTGTGCTACAATCACTGTAATAGCTGAAAACCACTTGAATAAGGCTGATTCTGTCATATACACAGAGTCTCATCCTCTCCCTAGTGACAAAATATATACTGTGTAATACACTGTTTCGTTGTGTTTTTTTGGTTTTGTGGTTTCTTTTGTTGTTTTTTTTTTCAAATATGCATACTTTATGTCTATTTATGTTACAGGAAGCAAGATCAATCTGAGATGGAAAGGTTAAGTTTTATGACAGTCTTAATTTACTTAGCGTTTTCATGCTAGTTAGTACATCTGAATAAAGTCCAAAAGACATTGCATACATGGAAGATATTTTTTGCTTTCACATAATGCTGTCTTACATAAAGAAAGAAAAAAATAACAAACAAACCACAAATAAAAACAACCAAACAAAACACGCAACCCATACTGCTAGTTTTCTTCGTCCTTGCCACTTTAGTCAGCCCTAAGAATTAAAGGCTAGAATACTGAGCTTCCCGAAGATGAAGACAAAGATCTTGAAATTATTTTCATATCTCTGTCATATTTCGGCAGCAGAAAAAATATGATACAATATCTGTGTGCACTTATTTGACCAGGTTCCAGTTATTTATTTCTTTGATCCTTTGACTGTAAGTGTCAACATAGCACCCAAGAAGCTCGGCAGGGACCAGCTGGCCGAAGGGATATTCTGCATCATATAACACGATGCTCAGCATATAATGCTCGGGGAAGAATGAGGAAAGGGAGGATGTTTGGAGTGGTGGCGTTTATCTTCCCAAGTAACAGTTATGCATTAATTAATTTAATTAATTTATTACTGCAAATATCTTGATTGCTTTAACACGTGATTTTTTAAATGAACAAAAAGTTCAACACAGCAATTGATTTTTTTTTTTTACTATTTTATATGGCTTTATTTTGTAAAATTTCCTCATGAAAATGTTGACAGAACTCAGAAAAACTGAAAACTGAGAAGGACACAGAAAATGGAAAATTTTCTTCTTACAGTGAAAGTTATCCAGCATCTCAAAGGCAGACCTTAAGCAGTAAAAACAGTGGAATAGCAAACACAATGTTACCAGAAAGTGCAAAAGGTGGTGCACTGTTGCTATAACAAGTGACCTACTTTTAGAAACACTTTCAAAAACATGCAGATGTTTTTTTCTTTCTCCTTGCTCTTCCTGTGTTTGGAAAACAGATATCTGAGGTCTTGCTAGGACCTGAAAGACAGATGTCTCTCTCATAAAAGATGTGCATTTCAAAGTACAGCTTGGAAGGCAGAGTTTTGGATTTTTTGTTTCCTAACATTTAAAGAAGTTTCCTTTTGAAGTGTCCCTGATATTTCAACTAGATGTTGCTTATTTTAAATGCTTTTTTCTCAGATCCAGGTCAAATATTATCAATTCAGCTATGCTGTCCTTTCTACACAGCACATCATTTGCAAGAAAACCTATTCAGTAAATATAACTTGAAAGAACCTGAATGCATTGTAAGTAAAAAGTCCTTGTGTAGCAGAAACACATTTATTACCAGTACATATTCAAAATTTTATTTACCTGAGCCATACAATAAATTAAACATGTTACTGTTTTATATTACAGTTCTGAGATTTATTACACATAGACATAGTTTGCCTATGTAGTATTACACTAATATTATAGTATTATAGTATTACACATAGACAAACATAATTTCTTTGAACTCTTTCATGCATTAAAGACAATTCATCTGGCAACACAGATGTCTTCCCCAAAGCACTTGCCCCCTGGTGCTGGAAGATGCGGAAGAGAGGGATATACCCCCTATATTCCAGGAGGAAGCAATTTATGACCTCCTACTTCACCTGGACTCGCACAAGTCCATGGGGCCAGATGGGATCCACCCAAGAGTGCTGAGGGAGCTGGCGGAGCCGCTTGCCAAGCCCTTAACCATCATCTCTCAGTGGTCCTGGCTAACAGGCGTGGTTCTGGATGACTGGAGGTTGGCCGATGTGATGCCCATCTACAAGAAGGGCCGAAAAGAGGATCTGGGGAACTACAGGCCTGTCAGCCTGACCTCGGTACCGGGAAAGATCATGGAGCGGCTTGTCTTGAGAGTGCTCATGGAGCAGGTGTGAGATGGTCAGGGAATCAGGCCCAGCCAGCTTGGGTTCCTCAAGGGCAGGTTCTGCTTGACCAACCTGATCTCCTTCTATGATCAGGTGACCTGTCTAGTAGATGAGGAAGAACCTGTGTATGTCATCTACCTGGACCTTAGCAAAGCTTTTGACACCATTTCGCAATGCATTCTCCTAGAGAAGCTGGCAGCTCATGGCTTGGACCGGCACACTCTACACCAGGTTGAAAACTGGTTGGAAGGATGCGCCCAGACAGTTCTGGTGAATGGTGTTAAATCTAGCTGGTGTTTGGTCACTAGCGCCATTCCCCAGGGCTCGGTCTTGGGGCCGGTGCTGTTCAACATCTTCATCGACGACCTGGATGAAGGCATAGAGTGCACCCTCAGTAAGTTTGCAGATGACACCAAACTGGGAGGCAGTGTCAGTTTGCTTGAGGGTAGGAAGACTCTCCAGAGAGATCTGGACAGGTTGGATCAATGGGCTGAGGCCAAGTGTATGAGGTTTAACAAGGCCAAGTACCAGGTCCTGCACTTTGGTCACGACAACCCCTGGCAGTGCTACAGGCTTGGGGCAGAGTGGCTGGAGAGTTGCCTGGCAGAGAAGGACCTGGAGGTTCTGGTTGACAGCTGGCTGAACAAGAGGCAGCAGTGTGCCCAGGCAGCCAAGAAAGCCAATGGCATCCTGGCCTGCTTCAGGAATGACGTGGCCAGCAGGAGTAGGGAAGTGATAGTCTCCCTGTACTTGGCTCTGGTGAGGCTGCACCTTGAGTACTGTGTCCAGTTTTGGGCCCCTCAATACAAGAAGGACATTGAGCTGCTGGAGCGTGTCCAGAGAAGGGCAACAAAACTGGTGAAGGGACTGGAAAACTAATCTTATAAGTAGCGGCTGAGGGAACTGGGCTTGTTTAGCCTGGAGAAGAGGAGGCTGAGGGGAGACCTGATCACTCTCTACAAGTACTTGAAAGGAAGTTGTAGTGAGGAGGGTGTCGGTCTCCTCTCCCAAGTAACAAGCAACAGGATGAGAGGGAATGGCCTCAAGTTTCATCAGGGGAGGTTTAGATTGGATATTAGGAAAATCTTCTTCATGGAAAGAGTAGTGAGGCATTGGAATGGACTGCCCAGAGAGGTGGTTGAATCGTCGTCCCTGGAGACATTCAAAAAACGTGTATACGTGACACTCCAGGACAAGATCTAGTAGGCATGGTGGTGTTAGGTTGACGGTTGGACTTGATGATCTCAGAGGTCCTTTCCAACCTTAGTGATTCTATGATTCTGTTCTATGAACACATAAATTCTTCAATTTCTGTGCATACAGGAAAATAGATGTCTGGGAGGAGGAAGAAACAGCAACAGTGGAATGAGGGTCCAGTTATTTGTATCTTAAATGTGTCTTAATGGATGTGACATCACTCAGATGTGCTCATCAAGGGGACAGTACAGTTCACTGATTAAAATCAGTACAAATATATTTTCTGAGATTTTCATGGACCGTACATTTTAAGTCTGACTAATTAAATCAATTCAATCTTATAGAGATTGGTTTGTACGTCAGTTTCTGTTATGAATTTTATGAGTCAAAAGAGCTAGGAGCTAGGAAAATCTCTTCAGCTGGCTACGGTGTTCCTGTCATTTATTCATAGTGTCAGTACAAAGGAACAGGAAGGATAGTAGCTGAAGTGCTACTGTTCGTTAGTTAAGATTAACTGAAGAAATATCTTTTGACTCTTACCATAATTCCAAAGTAGCAAAAGGAAAGTTTAAACTTGCTGAAAGGACGTTTAGCTGCATATAAACTCTATGCCTGCAAACCCTTTTCCCTTCTGCAACTGGCAGGATAGTCCCTTTGAAACTCCAAGTTGGATTTCTGAATCTCGTAGCCTCGCAGGTGTACCCACATCCTCAGGGCCAGCAAGTGCAAGGTTAACCACATATTCCAAATAGACACGTATGGATGCAAAAAGATATGCACACATGACTGGCCATAGGGATTAACACAGGCAGAGAACAATGCCTTACCAACACCTCCATAGATGCATCCACACAATATGGGGCACACCCATAGATCTACCCAGTAGCTGGTCCCAACATGCCCTAGTCCCCCACATGGCTGGTTCCTGGGCATATGAGCCCCAGACATTTGCAGTTCCACTCCAGTTATACTACTACTTAGATCTCTCAGGATATTTGCAGTCTGCTCCAGCTTGAAGTTCACTAGCATTAGCATATTTACATTCAGAATAGAGTACATATTCATACAGAAGACAGTAATGGAATTTAATAAAAATATCGAGTCCATAGAGCTCATTGAAACAAGCATGCTGACCAACATGTACACTCAGCCAGCCCCTTGTATACTCTTCTCCCTCCATTTTCCGAAGTTTTGTTGTCCCTGATCCACCTTGAATTCTCCCCTTCCTTGTCTTTACACTTTACCCTAAACATCCCGTAAGTCTTCCACATTCCTACAATATCCTTAAAACTCTCCCCAGAAAATTTTTCAAGATTCTTAAATGTTCTCCCCCCTGTATGCCATAAATCTGAAGCCTTTCTAGGCAATAATCCCTCTAGTCTGCAAGGATTTCTGGAACAAGAATCTTTTTGGATGACTAATCCTGTGAGGTCTCAAATCAGCGACAATAATCTCGTTGTTTTCCTTTGTTAGTCTCAGACCACCTGATTCTGCATGGTCTGTTTGCCTTGATTAGGTCACTAAAGTTTCTCCACCTGTCATTGTTTATCTGACCTTTACTGGATCTTTATATTTTTTCGCTTTTAGTAATGTAACCTACTACTATTTTTCTAAGGATTAACCTTAATCTATAATAATCCTGTGTTTAACTAAACAAAATTAAATCAGCCAGCCAACAACCAAATGAAAGAAAATTTTTGTAAGAGAAACTCCTCAATACAAAAAGATTCTCTGAGGAATTAATGCATCCATAATCTGTATTAGCTGTCCTTTCAGGTTCCTATTAGGTTTGGCAGATTAGCTTCAATGTGATATTCTAATCTCTAAATCACCCCTTCTTTAAGTGTGGAGTTTTACAACTTTGGCATGGGTCCAAAGGAGAGGTTAATACCTCAGAATTGTCTGATTTGTGTTCTGCAAATTTGGGGAAATATCCATCTGAGGTATGAGACTTTATTAACTAAATATAGCTATTTAATTTAATGTGTGATGAAGTGTGCCGTGAAAGGTGACATAATGCCTATCATCCTAAAGTAAATGTTCACATTTGCTTGGAAGAATTTTTTCCCAGAACTGTACCTTTCTCTCCACTGACTATAAAGGGAGCCAAACTCGAAACAGGTCCTGAAATATAGATGTTTAGTGCAATTTCTGATGCTGTATAGCATCTGAGACAACTGCATGCAGTTGGAAGTTATGACAGACTCTGAAGAAGACCCACAGCCCCTGAACAGATGGAGTTCGGGAACTTGGACATCTCAAATTACACTAGACAGCTCTACTTAGATAGTTAGGCCTATCCTTACTCTTTTGGATTTCTGTACTGAGATGTGATGAATCCCCATCCTACAGTCTTACATAAAACATCAATAAGGAATCCGGTAAGCTAGCAAAGTGTAATTTCTACACTGTTTTGCATCTTAGATTTTATTTTTGATCATGTATATGTTCAGTACTTTTGACAGGTTAGCGTGGAGAGACAGACTAACTGGCTAAGTAGCAGCTCTGCTGAGAAGGATCTTGGAATCCTGGTAGACAGTAGGCTAAACAGTGTGCCTTGGTTGTCATGAAGGAGCAGCATACCAGGCTGTATCAACCAAACAAGGGAAGTGAGTATTCACCTTTATTTAGCACTCATTAGCTGCATCAGGGATACTGCATCCAGCTTTGGACCGACCAGTACAGGAAGGATGTTGATCACCCAGCATGAGTTCATTGGAGAGCCACCCAGATGGTTAGGGGCTGGAGTGCTTGTGTTGTGATGAAATGCTGAAGGACAAGGCTTGTTTAAACTGGAGAAGAGAAGTCTTTGAGAGGACCTAACAGTAGTTTTTCAGTGTGTAAAAGAAGGTTACTGACAGTGCCAGGCTCTTTACTGAAATACATGGTGGGAGTGCAAGAGGCAGTGGCCACAAATTGACATGAGAGGTTGTCACTGGATATAATGAAAACAAAATCTGAATGAAGATAATTAAGCACTGGAAAAAGAAGGAGCCTAGATAAGGCTGGGTATGTAGCTGGGAGAAGGTGTTTAATTTTTAATTGCCTATTTTAATAGGCAATAATTTAAATTAATTTTCCCCAATTTAAGTCTGTTTTGCCTGTGACAATAATCGGTAAGCAATCTCCTTGTGTTTATCTCAACCTATGAGGCTTTTTGTCTTGTTTTCTCCTCCTGTCCTGTTGAAGAGGGGCAGTAAGTAAATGGCTGGGTGGGGGTCTGGCAGCTGATGAAGACTAACCGACCACATTAGGTTACACAATTAGAATACAGCAGCCTATAATCCTTATCCCTGCTCACTCCTACGTTAGATGCTTTGCTATACTGAGTTATAGAAGAAAAAGAAAAAAAAAAAAACCAAAAAAAAACAGAGAAGAAAAAGACCACCTTAATCACCAAAGTGTTCAGGTAAGGTTTTCTGTATCTCTTATGCATATGCATTCAATCTCGTTTGTGGTTCATGGGCTTAAAGGCTATATTTAACATATTTTAACAAAGTTTAATACATTTTTACCAAAATTTTTCTATTTAATTGCATCATATTTATATCGCACCTGAGCCAAAATTAGCACAGTCATGCTTTTTCTTTTCTTCAGGACAAAATATCCATGATTTCTGAAAATACATCAGTCCCTGAAGAATGGAAAATGAATGCGTTATTGGGTGAGTGCCATTCTGAATGGCTGCCAATGTTTAAAGTGTATGATATTGGAGGGAAATAGACTGTTCCCTTACCTGATGGCTAGCTTGTAAAATTTTCAATACTTACTTCATTACATGTTAGGGGAATAATCACTTCCATCACCATGTTGACAAATTGAAAACAGTAATACTGGCAGCACTTTGCATGCTTATGGTGCTAAAACAGTTTTTTCCCCTGGGCTTTCTCTGGGTTTGTTTAGTCTGGAGAAGAGGAGGCTCAGGGCAGACCTTATTGCCCTCTACAACTACCTGAAAGGAAGTTGTGGTGAGCTGGGGGTTGGCCTCTTCTCGCAGATAACTAGTGACAGGACTAGGGGGAACGGCTGCAAGTTGCACCAGGGGAGGTTCAGGTTGGAGATTAGGAGAAATTTCTTCTCAGAAAGAGTGGTCAGGCATTGGAACGGGTTGCCCAGGGATGTGGTGGAGTCCCTGTCCCTGTGGGTATTTAAGGAAAGGTTAGACGCAGTACTGAAGGACGTGGTTTAGTGGTTAATAGGTGGTGGGGAGTCGGTTGGACTAGATGATCCTTGAGGTCTCTTCCAACCTTAATGATTCTATTCTATTCTATTCTATTCTATTCTATTCTATTCTATTCTATTCTATTCTATTCTATTCTATTCTATTCTATTCTATTCTATTCTATTCTATTCTATTCTATTCTATTCTATTCTATTCTATTCTATTCTATTCTATTCTATTCTATTCTATTCTATTCTATTCTATTCTATTCTATTCTATTCTATTCTATTCTATTCTATTCTATTCTATTCTATTCTATTCTATTCTATTCTATTCTATTCTATTCTATTCTATTCTATTCTATTCTATTCTATTCTATTCTATTCTATTCTATTCTATTCTATTCTATTCTATTCTATTCTATTCTATTCTATTCTATTCTATTCTATTCTATTCTATTCTATTCTATTCTATTCTATTCTATTCTATTCTATTCTATTCTATTCTATTCTATTCTATTCTATTCTATTCTATTCTATTCTATTCTATTCTATTCTATTCTATTCTATTCTATTCTATTCTATTCTATTCTATTCTATTCTATTCTATTCTATTTGATTCTATTCTATTCTATTCTATTCTATTCTATTCTATTCTATTCTATTCTATTCTATTCTATTCTATTCATGCTGTGTGTAGTCCTGGACAGGACCTAGGCTTCCTGGAGTTCTCTCCCCGAGTGACCTTGGTCACCAGTGGTTACAGGATTGGACAGAGAGTCCCTGTATCTTGTACATCCTGTTCAGAGTCACTCAGTGCCTAATAACTAGCTGATGCTCATGATCTGCTCCTCTGGAAGGTTCTGGATATTTTCATAACTTTCACATTGATTGACATGTTTTCAGCTTTCACAAGCAACATTTAGCAGGTTGTTTATGTTCAGACTACTCCTCTATCCTTATGACTAAGCTATTCCCTTATCCTATTAGGGTAACTAAAATTATGCTAACACTTGTTGTCAACTAGGCCTAATTTATACAGTGTATGACTGAAGAATAGCAAACAGAACACACATGTAAATATGCATTATATAAAAAGAAAACCACAGGTTTTGTAGCTTAATTTGATCTCATTATAATACAAAATTTTAGAGTGAATCATAAAAGAAAGACCAATTGAAACCTAACAGGTAAATAGAAATTATAGTAAAATTTACTACCTATCTATAGGAAAAAGCACCTCATCTTTGAAGAAAAAATAAATCAAAAGAGGACAAGTAGTTCTACTAATTATGAGTCTCCGCATTATTAAACATTACATTAGCTATCTTTATTATTTGCTTCAAAACAAAAGTTTGGAATGTGCAATATTAAGCAATGGCAGGTCATGGAAGTGGTTTTAAGTAAATCTAACTGAAATACCGAAGCTTGAAGTAGACTTGCTCTAGTAAAATTAGCAGTGTATAATAGGGACTTCAGGGACAATTTAGCCTACGGAAGGTTTGAGTTTCTCTAAGTATGGGCATGGGCATCCTTCCTTACAGGAAATGAAATTCAAGGTATTTTTATTTGAGACAGAGAAGCGTGAATACTTTTGAAAAAGCAACTAGTGACATTTTATGTAAGAAATCACATATATCCTAATCACTCCTTTCAATAAAAAGTAAATGAAATCGGAGAATAGATATAATACTTTAAATAATAGGTAGGAATAGATACCCCATGTTATTAGAAACAACTGAAACACTCAAACTTGTTTATTTCAGAAAAAAAGAAGAGGGAGACGCGATTACTACGTACAGATACATCTGTGGGTGAAAGATAAAGCAGCAAGGCTTATAGAAAGTGCTGCTTCAAGAACAAGTAAATTTAACCTGCCCTAAGAGAGGAATACTTGGATATTATTCTGTAATAACCCTATTGAAGATAAGAAGTCTAACTCGTGAGAGTTTGATAAATTTATAAAGAGTTTTGTTCATAGATAAATACTAGAGTTTGCCAAACATTTCATTTTAGGAAAGCCAAATCCAGCCTGGACCTGGATTTGGAAAGGGATGAGAAGGGCAACAAGAAAGGATTCTACAAGTAGAAACACAGCAAAAAGAAGACAAGGGAAAACGAGACAGGGAACCTCATGATGACACGGAAAAGGCTGAGGTACTCAATGGCTTCTTTGCCTCCTTCTTCACCTGTAAGATTGGTCTTCAGGAATCTCAGGCCCTTAAGGAGCTCTTAGGGAGCACTTGAAGAAACTCATTATACACAACTCCATGGGACCTGATGGGTTGCACCTGTGAGTACTGAGGGATGGTTTAGTGGGTAATAGGTAGTGGTGGGGACAATCGGACTAGATGATTCTTGAGGTGTCTTCCAACCTTAATGCTTCTATGATTCTATGATCTGAAAAGGATCAGCACTAGTGATCCTGACCTGGAGTATTGTGCCTACACCTGGGCTTCCCAGTACAAGAAAGATAGGGACCTAGTGGAATAAGTCCAACATGAGGTCATGAAGATGATGAAGAGACTGGAGTATCTCTGGTATGAGAAGGGGCTGAGAGAGCAGGTATTGTTCAATTTGCAGAAAAGAATTCTCAGTGAAGACCTTATCAATATGTTTAAATGAGGGAATGGAGAAGAGGGAGCCAGATTCTTCTCAGTCATGCCCACTGGCAGGACAAGAGGCAATGGGCACAAATTTAAAAAAAAAAAAAAAGAAGAAACCAATCATGATATTAAATACGAATAAAAGAAAGCACTTTTGAGTTTTGGTGGGAGTTAGTTTTGGTTTTTTCTCTTTGTTGTTGTTTTGTGTTTTTTTCTTTTTACTGTGAGGATGACTGAGCACTGGAACAAGTTGTCCAGAGAGGCTGTGGAGTTATCTTTGGAGAAACCAAAAAACTAGTTGAATATGGTCCTGGGCAATCTGCTCTAGCTGATCTTGCTTGAGCAGGAGCAGCTGGACTAGATGGTCTCAAGAGGTAACATCCGGTCTCAATGATTGTATGATTCTGTGAAAACAAATATTTTGTTAACTATGTAAATATCCTGGGGAGAAGGAAGGGAAACAAACTCTTTGACATCTAAGACAATTAAATCACTAGGTAGGATCTTGAAATTAGTAGTCTAACTCTGTGTGTTGACTGACATACAGATAACTAATTTCAATTCTGAATCTAAATTTTCACACTTTACTGAAATGAAATTGAATACCTTTCAAAAATTATATATAATATTGTCAGAGAAAGATACTGGATGGTATGTATCAAATACCTTTTCTGGGAAAGTCCTTTTGAGGATTCACGTTAGTGAAGTCTTTGAAAATGACAATGACAGAAGCTAGTGGCTATGCCAAATGTCACAGTAATGATCATTCAAGTGTGCCACATACAAAACTCTTGAGAGTAATATAATTATCTTGTAACCTAAGCTGAACTCACACTAATCCCTAAACTTGCATAGCCTTTAAAATATGAGATTATTTTACAACAAAAACAATACCCTGAAAATTAAGGAAAGAATATTTAAAATTTTGCGGGATGGTGGAATAATATTACAGTTTTGATGTAGTGTTAGTGGATGGCAATTGTCATAGATACAAAATCGATTAATTTATATAAGTGATAGAGAGCTATTAAAAAAAATTTGAAAATCTATTTAGCAAATATTGCTGAAGAATGTAGTTTGTTACTATCCTTGTAACTTTAAAAAATGAAAACGATATGAATTTGACCTCTGAGTAGTATCAACCCCCAAACAATTTACCATCAAAACTAATGGCAATGGTTAATCTCAGTTAATTGAGAAACTCCAGAAAACTTGTGGATTGAGGTAAAGATGGTTTAATAAGTAAAGCAAAAGCCATGTATGCCAGCAAAGCAAAACAAGGAATTCATTCACTACTTTCTATGACAGGCAGGTGTTCAGACATCTCCAGGAAAGCAGGGCTCTATAATGGTGACTTGTGAAGACAAACACATCCCTACTTCCTCCTTCTTCCCTCATGGGCATGACTTCATACGGTATGGAATATCCCTTTAGTCAGCTGTCGTCAGCTTTCCCAGCTGTGTCCCCTCCCAGCACATTGTGCACCCCCAGCCTAATTGCTGATGGGTTGATGTGAGAAGCAGAAAAAGCGTTGTCAGAGACTGTTCAGAGGTTGTTGCAAAATCCCAAGTACCCTCCTTTGTCTCAAACAACTGGGGGTTGGGGTTTGTCTCCCCGGGAGAGTGACAGACAGCACAATCACTGCAGAGGCAGGGCAGTGAGCAACTGAGGTTGCTGCCCGAACAAGGTGAAAAAAGGCAAAAGCACCACAGAAGCAGGGGGCGGGATTTGCAGATACCACACCCCCACACACACCCCCGCCCCTCCCAGGTCTGGTGACTTTCCGGCTGCTGCTTTGANTGACTTTCCGGCTGCTCCTTTGAACATTTGACAGACAACTCAGACAGGACAACCAGAAGACACCCCCCCCCCACCCCCCCTAGCTCCTTAACTCTCTAGAACATCGAATTGCACAGGCAGGAACCCCCCAAACCATGGACTGCGCAGGCACAGCTCATATGCATGTTGCACAAGGCCATCTGCATATTGTGCAAGCTCATCTGCATGTTACCACCTAAGGGATGGTCCCAGAGGATCAGAGCAGTATAAAAGGTGGGCATGCAAGCCACATGGGAAGAGCAACCCACCCCCTGTGGAGGAAGCAACCCACCACCTGTGGAGAGGGCAGTCCACCATCTGCCTGCAGACCAAGACTTCTGGCCCAGGTGATGTGCAACCTGCGGACCAGAACCCTCCACCTGCAGACCAGGACCTGTGGACCAGACCAGGACCTGTGGACCAGACAAGGATCTGAGGACCAGAACCCTCCACCTGCAGACCAGGACCTGTGGACCAGGTGATCCTCTGCAGAACAAGACCTGCAGACCAGACCAGGACATGTGGACCAAGGTCTGCGGACCAGAACCCACCGCCTGCAGACCTGGACCTGCGGGCCAAGGCCTGTGGACCGGATCCCACCACTGCCACCACCTGCCAACCAGGTAATCCATGACCTCCTGACCAGAACCCACCACCAGGACCTGTGGACCAAAGCCTGCTGATCAAGACTTCAGCACTGTGACATCACCGTGGGATCCAAAGGGGTGGTGATACCTATCCTATCCTCTCCTTTCATACCTATCCCATCCTCTCTTTCTCTTCCTTTCTTCCCACCCTCTTCTCTTCCTCTCCTTTCCTCTTAACACGTTATGAAATACAGGTTATTGCTTTTGAGTTCGTTGCATCAGTTATTTGTGGCAAGTGTTTCAACCTATCCTCTCCTCTCTCCTCTCTTCTCCCTATCCTTCTTTTCTCTTAATGCCTTATAAAATCAGTGGTTGTTTTTGAGTTCCTTGCACCAGTTGTTGTTGTTTGTGGCCAGTGTTTTATCCATTATCTGCACAGTTGCCAGTTCATAGAAACACAGAATGGTTTGGGTTGGAAGAGATCTCAAAGATCATCTAGTTCCAACCCCCCTACTGTGGGTAGGGACACCCTACACAAGACCAGATTGCCCAAACAGATTGCCAATTATTGACATCCAGCCCACAGATTGTTAATAAAATGCTGTTATGTTGTTTCTCTGAGTCATTGTTGTGGCTCATTCAATTCATGGGTCTGTCGAGTGGAACTCATGCTGCTGGGAGATCAAAAGATTCACCTTCCTCGCAACCCATCAAGTGGGACGAGACAGGCCTTGATGCTGTGTAAGCACTACTCAGCAATAACAAAAACATCCTTGTGTTATCAACACTTTTCTTAGCACAAATCCAATACTAGCTACTATGAAGAAAATTGTCTCCTAGCCAAAACCAGCACATTCTCCCACATTCTGAAACACTAGAAGTGTGTATGTCACATTCTCATCAGCAGATCTTCTGTTCTACCAAAACAGCTAATACAGACATAACTGTAGCGAATCAACCATTCTCAAATACAGGTGTGATTTTCTTATGGAAGACGCCTGTTATTCCATTCAGGTTCATCTTTTCAGATTGTTAGATATGAAAATTCCATGGCGGTGTAGTGTGAACAGAATCCCTGTGAATGTCTGTAAAAGCAACTATATCTCTCCATTTTTCCTGGTGGGAGCATACACATGCTGATTCCTAAATGCTTCATATGTAGATGTAAGTCAACACAAAATAAATCCTATAACTTTTCAAATATTCTTTATTTATGGCCACTACTTTTAAGAGGTATCTAAAATGAAGATATAAATTGAAAAGAAGATATTGCTATGGATCTTGCTCTTCAGAAAGTCTACAGTGACTTCAATTACTTACCCACACAAGTTACTGTGAAAAAGCCCAAGGAAAAGAAATGCCAAGAAATAAAATCTAAATTGTTTGAGAGAATGACCTTCAGAGAGTTGAAACGTGATATCAGTTATACATGAAATAATGGCATCCAATGTCGTTATGAAAAAAAACTTTCACATTAGCTCATTTATTATTTCTACTTTACTGGTTTCTTTTTTTTTAATTCTGGGATACACATTTAGATCATATTTTTTGCTGGTGTAAAATGATTCAGGTGGATATAACTTCACTAAATGCAAGTAATTACATCAATTTAGATCAGCCATGAATTTTTCTGTATCTTAAAAAAAAAAATTGTCCTTTTTAGCTTCAGAATTCATTATATTGATTCTATAAGACTTGTTTAAAAATTAGTACAAAAGCATAGCAGGTAAAAGGATGAAATTATTATGTTATGCAAAAGAATATGTTGACTACAATTTTAATTATGGTATATAACTAAACAAAATGTTTAATTGCACTCAAATTGTGTGTGCCTAAATTACACCTACAGGGCAAAAGGGAAGAAATATTGCCCTATTTTTCCCTCTCATTCTTATTTCATAGGAAATATAGAATAATGTTGGGTATGATTTTACAGTATTCAGAACATATTAGGAGTTAGATTTTATGTCCTGGGCATGCTTTTACAATATTCAAAACACTAAAAGAAACTAGATTTTATGTACTGGAAGTGCACTTTTCTTCTAATCAATGTACTTGTACTATACTGTGGTTAATGGAAATGTGATGTAATTTTAAAAGTGAATCATTGCACCAAACCTCTCTTCTTGCAGCTGCAGTATCTGTTATTCAGTATTATTTGAAGCTCATCAACTACAGTGCTGGGAGATGAATCTTCTAATTGATACTATAGTTTAACACAGACTTAAATAATTTTTGGGTTTCTGGATAAATCTCTAATTCCTAATAGTTACATTTCTAAATTTTACAAGTATCTGATAACCTGCCTATTTTCTGTGTTCTTAAGATGAGCATTTACATAACATTGCCTAATGAAATCTGAGCTGACTGGTTCTTTCTTTCCATTGAAATTGGCTTAGTCATCCTTCTCCAACATCCATGACAGTACAGTATTTATAGCTCTTTGCTAAAAGACACAGTATATTATTTCTGTGCAATGGAAAAGATATTCAGCATTTTTTATGCCTTAGCACAACATCTGGTATTTTATCTTCACTGTTATCAGGAAATAAAATTATACCAGTAGGCAGACTAAAATAAGCTGTGATGTGCTCTGCTTAAACTGTTTTCAGAAGGAAGTCCTTACATTTAACTAGTATATTTGTGTTGTGCTTTCTTGAATATAGTCTTGAGATAACTCTGAAATGTGTTCTGACTTTTCTATATGGGATAAAATATACTTGTAAAATTATGTCAAGAGATTATTGGTGTATACTGAGTGGAACTGCACACAGATTTGAGCCATGATTTAGAGTAATATTTTATTTGCAGTTTTCAGAATTCAAGCCACACCTCAAAATCAACATAAAACTCTAATATTCTTACTAAATTTTTCATGTAACCAAACAGGTTTACATGTTTTTCCCACTGTATCTAATGCAGTACACAGACTGTCAAAAGCGTTGTTGGGATTTCTGAAATGTAGAGGCTTTAAGATTTACTTTTTTGTGAAGGGCTGAATTCTATGTTCATTATTTAAAGTGTGTCCATGCTGGGGACAGAAGTATAAATGCTAGCTTGAAGTCAAACACCTGAGACACACTAGCTACAGCAGACTAGAATTATTTCAATCAAATGAATCAGATCATATAAAGAAAGTACAAAGTATACAAAGTATACACTTTCCACTGGAATAATATGAAGCCTTTTTGAGGCACTCAAATAATAAATTAACAGAGTAGAGGAATACAAGGTTAATTTGAATATCTTTTGTTGTGTTTTATGAGTATAATCTGTTGTAGTCTTAATTAACTTCAAACTCTTTGGGATGGTGACTTTGAGACTACACTAAGATCAATAGTAAAATTCCCATTGAATGCACAGGTCAGGCTTTGACTCAATGTATTACATATTTTGACATTCTCATAGGATATTTACTGATGCATCAAACTGTCCTGGTTTCAGCTGAGAGGGAGTTAATTTTCTTCATAGTAGCCAGTATGGAGCTGTGTTTGGGATTCATATGGTTGGAGGTGCACGAGAAGTTGGGAGGGGACACAGTCGGGACAGCTGACCCCAACTGACCAAAGGGATATCCCATACCGTATGGCGTCATGCTCGGTTTATAAGGGGCTTGGGGAAGAGGAAGAGGGGAGAGCGGTGGTGTTCAAAGTAAGGGCGTGTGTCTTCCCAAGTAACCATTATGCGTGACGGAGCCCTGCTGTCCTGGGGATGGCTGAACCCCTGCCTGCCATGGGGAGTGGGGAATGAATTCCTTGTCTTGCTTTGCTTCCACGCACAGCTTTTTCTTTACCTATTAACCTGTCTTTTTCTGAATCCATGAGTTTTCTCACTTAGAGTCTTCCAAGTCTCTCCCCCATCCCAATGGTGGGGAGTGAGTGAGTGGCTGCGTGGTTAAATTTACAGATTAAATTTACAGATTTGTTTCAGAGTGAGGTAAATGGAAAATGAATAATCAATTTGCTCTTCACTTGCTTTTTATCTAGGAATGAAAAAAAAAGTTGTATTTTCTTTCTGTTCTCTTTAGCCAGGATTAAGTCACATGACATCAGAAAAACATCATAATATTGATGAGTTCATGAAAATTTCATATCATAGAGATCTGTATCAAATTGCTTTAATGTATTGACATCACATACGCACATTTCTGGTTTATAATTATCTTACTTAAATTAATCAAGGATTTTTGGTCAAGTTTTTTGACAGTGGAAGATTTTACCAGACTTTTTATGCTCCACTGTCTTGATATTTCTGATTTATTTTTAAAATACATGTTCATACTCCTGGAAATCTTGCAATACCATTTAATCTTTTTTTTTACTGCAAAGTTTGTCAACTATAATTAAAATGGTCTGTCATCCCCCATTTTAAGGATTGTTGTTATTTGATGTCTGTTTACCTGCATACTCACAAAAATCAATATATATATATATGTTCCCTTGTATGTCAAGAGAAAAAAAGCAAAAGATCAAGGCTAATGATACAATTCCGTGATTAATGTTTTTTTAGGAAATAGGAAGTTCTACACAGCTGTTGAAACTTGTTAATCCAAGAGCTTATTTTTCGTCTGAAGTTAAGACATGAAATTGTTTTTTCAGGGCAAACTCATTATTTAATTATATGGATTTTATTTTGTTTCTGCTTTTATTAAAAACTCATATATGTATTAGCTCTATTTATTAGTATGCAGTAACAATCAGTCATATGCCTTGTTTTCTGAAAGGATTGTGGAATTTGTGAATGCTAAGGGACATCCAGTTGACTTGAATAGATAATGCAGTTACTAGAAAGAGTTAAGTGGCTGTTGGTTAAGACTCAATAGTAACTTCTTGAAGGACCAGCAAAATATGTTTCACAATCTATTTCCTGTTGAGTAGTTCTGTGACACTATGAAGGAAACATCTGTGGATTTATTTGCTGGAATCATTGTTGCCACCAGGAATTTCACTCACAGTGTCTTATGAACATGTAGAGTTTCTGGAGTTGATGTGTTCACTTGAAACTGTAGAAGTTTTTTTAGAAATTAAACTAATGAACGATGACTTATAAATATGCTCTTGGATTTGCATATATTAATAAAATTAGACATAGAAGAGTGAAAATTTAGTTGTGAGCTCAACAACTGTATAAAATTTAATATTACACAACAAGTCCCCAGTGTTTTTGATTCCCACAGTCAATTATTGAGGTCGACTTTTTTTGTTTGTTTGTTTATTGCTAGTAAATAATTTTTCCCAAGGGGATGAATTTGAAAAAAAAAAAAAATCATATAATTAATTTAAATTTGTTTCTAGCAATCAAATGATTTGTTACAATACTAGGAAAAGCATTCTGGGTAGAATCAGGGAAGGGGGGGTGAAAAACAAACAAACAAACAAATACTTGTACTATTAATAGTGATGAAGTAGTTGTCTACATTACAGGAATGTAGTATGATTAAACAATCAGTCATAGAGTGAATGATTAGTTTTAAATAGCAAAATTAATAGTCCTTTTAAAATACTTTTGGTATAATTGAGATAGTGAGGTTTTGTGGTTAATCTGAGTTCACATCCAAAACTTTATTCTAAATTTGAACATCTCAAAAGCTGGAAATAATAAGATGTAGTATTTTGGTTCAGACCTTTATAGAGGCAGGAATAAATTCAAGAATATCATTAGTAGTCACCTGAGTTTTCATTAGCTTTTCTAAGGCCTATTTCTTTTTGTAGAATAAAATGTAATGGAAACAATACACATTGTTTTTGTTTCACTCTTAGAAAACTATTTTGTGTTGGGAATATTTTTCAGAAATGTACTGTAGTCTGAAAGTGACATTTGTGATGTGATATAACTAATATAAAGAGTGAAGGAAGACTGGAAACTGACTTCAGGAGAAATATTGCAGTTCTTAAATGCAGTGCATGCATGGACTTCCAGTGCATAATGCAACACCCTGGGTATTAAAATGTCTTGAACAATTTTAAAAATCTGCAGTTATTTCTTTTGTGTGTGTGTGCGTATGTTTTTTCTAGTATGCAGGTTAAGTTCAAATGTTGCTTTTCAAATTTTCATGTTCATTAAAAGAAAACATAATCTAAAGCAGTTGATAAAAAATCATATACTGGATAAATAGAATCTGTGAAGCAGCATCAGTCAAGAACAATTCTAGTGAAGCTAACAGAACTCCCTTTAGTTTGCAATATGCAACTAAGATCAGAATCTGCCACAGACACTCTCACTGATATGTGATAACATCAAAGCTGACAGTCACTTTTTCATGAAATTCTGGATTCTGGGAGAGAAAACTGTAGTATGTTTAGTAACAACATAATTAGATCCTACAGCTAAAGAACTATGTCCTGTAAGAATTCAATCACAAAATGGACGTAGTACACATAACACTAGAAAACTGTTTGATGCAAACCTAGTTGTTAGCAAATCTAACTGAAACTGAGGAATTTAATTTAATCTGCACATCAGATAACAGTAGCCAACTACGTTTTTTCTGAACTTTGAGCTCAAATAGTTTGAATACAGCTTTCAAAAATATATCTCCCACAGTAGACGGAACATTGCACCTTTCTTCAGATTCATATCACTAAGGAGATTCCTAAAATATTGCTAATGTTTAAGAGTTTGTTGGAGATAGTTAAATTTTTACCTGGCTAGTTTCTTTCTGAAAAATGTTTAGTTCTATTTGGAAGAATAGAATGCCAAGGAAAATTATAGGTTGTCTCAAGAAAAGAAAGAAGCTGCTGTCAGGGCACCTCAAGTACTGCTAGCTGTGTGAGCAGTCATAATAGTTAATATAGTCAATGAAATACCGGAAAAATATTAATTGAAATGAAACTGTATTTGGTCATCTGAATAATTCACGAGGGTTCATTTACTGCATGGATTCAGTTCAGCTGCCTGTGCATTTACAGCCTGTGCTGTCTGATACTTTCAAAGCTATCCAAGACATCCACACAGGACTGATGATACAGGATCTAGAGCAGAGGCAGCTGAAGGTGAGGTGAAATACCTTAGGTGTCTGAAATGGCACAAGATACTAGATTTCCACAAATAAATTGAGCATAAGGTTTATCTTGACTGTTGTGGGAATTTATACCTCAAGCACTGAATCAGGTGCCTAAACGCAAGAGTTTGTTCACCTCTTACATACCCTAGGTTATCTGAGACAGCTTCAGCTATGGCTGGCAGATATATTACAGATGTCCTACAGGACACCTTCGTTCGGCTGAAGATGCAAGTCTGAGCTCAGGCAGAATACCATTTATAATCTAAAAAAGCACTGGACATCTGTATTTAGGCAACTGAACAGGTCACTCTATTTAAATATCTGAGCTGACACAGGCAGCTGAATTTAGGCACCTAAATATAGGAGTCTTATCACTTAAAGATAAGTTCCATTCATGTTGATTTTAGTGGAGTTGATAACAGATGACCTGGACCTTCCCAGTGTCAGGAGGAGCAAATGTCAAGATTTCAGACTTCCAGCACTCTATTTATTTACTCATGTGACCAAATTCTGTATTTCTTAGATGCTTGTTTCAGGTCAGTTAAGAACATGACCCTGACAGTATGAACAGCCTGTATGTTAATTAACACCTGACTGAAGGAATACAATCTTATAATTTGGAGCATAAGTGGAAATTAGATTTTGGTTGTTTAGTCCTTTGTTTTAAAATATAATATTAATCACTATTACCTCAGGGAGGCACATGGAAAATAATGGAAATTATTGAAACTATGGTAAAATTGGAAGCATTAAAACATTAAGCAGATTAACCATTGCAATAGCAGTATGGGATGGCAGAAGAAGAGTGCTCAACGGTCAAAAAGTAAAGATAAAAAGTAACAGACTTTGAGCAGAGTAGTGAAGTGTGGAACAACCAAGTGAAATCAGTTTTGTGTTTAATCCATGTAACTACAGATAAACCAAATTCTACAACTTACAAGATATAATTAATTACAATTACAGATATGATAAAAAGGTCAGTAATTGCTTGCTGCAACATTTAAAAAATCAGTCTCTGTTTTTAAAACTTCCAGCAACCAATCTCTGTCTCATGCTTCAGGGACATTTTTTCTGTTATGGCATGCCACATGCTGGAGTACCTTCACTGATATCAACAGTATCAGGTAGGCTTAATTCTAAGTTATTGCAGTGGTGAACAAGGTCTCAAATGTCTAATTGTCTCATTAATAGTGAAATAAAATAGTGTCTCTGATGAGATGCTTAACGAGAGAAAAATATTCGTTTCCATCCTATTTGTATTGGAGGAAATTATCAGTAATGACTGCATTATACTACGGAGTAGGTAGGCTGAATGATGATCTTTTTAATCCCAGTCCTGAGAGAACACATCATGACTGCACTCAGACATGTCAGACAGGAAAGGACCTTCAGGCTTGCCACCACCAGCCTCAGCAGTGATTCCTCTGGAATGAAACCTAAGCATGCAGTCATGGAGGGACCTGAAGTACTCTGTATATAATTCCTACTCTAGCATACCATGCTCTCTATGGTGTCATCTCTAGGCCGCTTGGTGGTGAACACCTTTCTTGAATATAAACATAACTTAGGATCTATCTTTCAGTTTTTTTGTCTCCAGCTCTATAAGCCAAAGAATAGTAACTGTTCAGTGGACCAAAAAGCAGTGTTAAAGATGTCCTTTATGATTCTTCTATAACACAAAGACAGAGGAAAATTATATTAATGCTTTCATGCAAGGCATAATATAAATTACTGATTTTCTTTAACAGCAAAAACCAACTGGCAGCTGTTTATCTGCACAGGGATCCTATATACCTTTTTTCCTCATTAAAAGATCCAAATCAAGGAATTATTTTAATTTCATAGTGCAAATGAATAGAATGAATTTGAGATATTGATCCTATATCTCTGTGAGTATATAAGGTCCATAGATATATGGGTCTAGAAGTTCAAATAAAAAAAAACTGGATTACACTTACTTCTAGTATCTCAACAGCATTGTTGGTTGAGATAGCTATACAGATACCTCTTTTTTTAGCATTACAAAATTACATTTTTGAACAACATTATGAGACGGGAGCATATTTTTGATAGGAAAAATGTTGTATTTGAATGAGAAGCATAGTGCATCTTATGTGTGTATAAAAATATATATAAAATTAATTTTTTTCATAGTTTTAGTGTGAAAGTTGATAGCAAATACAAACCAACATGATGATGTTACCCTTAAAAGGTTTGATCATGCCAAGAATTAAAAGAAACATAACCAGAATCTCAGATTATTTACATAACTGATTTTATGAAAGTTTCCTTTATTCTAAGACATTAACATTAAATTATTTTACTTTTAAAATAATTTTCTTTGCAAGCAGCAATTATATTATTGTATCATAGATGATAGAGATCACACCAGTAAAATTTTATGTTGACCATTTTCTATGTAGAGGTAGCATAACTAGCAGATTAGCTGAATATGAACAAGGATGTTATTACCAAGTTCACTGCTAGAAAAATGGATAATTATAAGTGCCTATAAAAAGAGATTGTTACTTGGTTTCAGTCAATGTTACAGTTAAGGGACATTGAATTTAGCTAGCTTTACATTACTTTTCTGATTTAAAGTTCTCTAGAATTTTATTAGTTAACTGCAGTAATGACAGTTAAACTAGGAATTTATATTTATTTTTGGTTCCAACAGAGCTAGCATAATGATTTCTAAACCACAGTCCCTGAACCTGCGTCAGTTCAAAGGCTTTGGTCCAGAGAAAGGAAACAAGTCCACAGAAACTTCACTGCTTTTTTTCTTGGTTTTTGCTAGAAAAAAGAACCTTTATGACGTGCAGTCTGAGTGGTTACAGTCAAATATATAAGCCAACCATGCCTTTTGATACTGGTCTTCAAGTCAGCATTAACCCTGGAGTTCTTGACTAAAAATAAAAAAAAATAAGGATTATTTTTTATCAATATAGGCAATAAGTATATTGAAAAGTAAATTTACAATAAAGCAGATGGAGTTAAGTACAATATCTTAATAGAAAACTGAAAATTATCATTAGTTCCTTAATTCTTGGCCAATAAGAAGAAAAGCAGTCAATCCCATGGATTAGGGAATTCCCATGGAATCCTAGGATTAGGAATTGTTATAAAACAAATTAATAATAATAATAATAATAATAATAATAATAATAATAATAACAACAATAATAATAATAATAATGTATACAATAATAAAATAGAAAATAAAATATAATACCATTTTTGACATCATGACATCATCCATGATTTTCATGTAATTGAGAGAGCATTTGAGAAGTTTAGTGAAGATGTATGCTAGGAAGCTAAGGGGTATATACATATACACACACACAGAGGTATATATATAAATTTCATGAGTACAATATAGAATCATAGAATCATTAAGATTGGAAGAGACCTCAAGGATCATCCAGCCCAACTGTCCACCTACCACCTATTAATCACTAAACCATGTCCTTCAGTACCGTATCTAACCTTTCATTAAACACCCGCAGGGATGGTGACTCCACCACCTCCCTGGGCAACCCGTTCCAATGTCGGACCACCCTTTCCGAGAAGAAATTTCTCCTAAGCTCCAACCTAAACCTCCCCTGGCGCAACTTGCAGCCATTCCTCCTTGTCCTGTCACCAGTTATCTGTGAGAAGAGACCGACCCACAGCTCGCCACAACTTCCTTTCAGGTAGTTGTAGAGGGCAATAAGGTCTTCCTTCAACCTCCTCTTCTCCAGACTAAACAGTCCTAGTTCCTTCAGCCGCTCCTTATAAGACCTGTGCTCCAGCATATATATATATTACAGATATATAATTGATATATAGAAATGATGTCATAAGATCCGTATATGAACAAAATGTTTATTCCTGTGGCTGCTTAATTTTTCAGATTAAGTCAATGAGATTTTTTTTCAGACTCCACTTTGTACTGGGAAGATACAACTATGAATTTTAGAAAGAAATTTAAATGTGTACAACTGAGTCAGTCACCCAACTCTCTCTATACAGTCATATATGGAGATGCCTGCATTTTTAAGCATATCTCATCATAAAGTATATGTCTATTTCTGGCTGGATGAATCATATGTAGAAAGTTCAGAGCTGAACAATGTCCACAGAGTAGACCTATAAAGTTAGCTGTAATTAATTCCATTCTGAGAGCCATCAAAATGACTAACTAGAAAATTTGTATGGATCGGGCTATAAAAAAAACCCCAGTTAATTTTAAATAATGCCTTTTTCCTTGCAACAACTTCCTGTGTATTTCATGAAGTGGCATAAACGAGACAATTTCTCAGCAGCACAACTGATGTTTATTTTCTCTTTTACAGATTACCACTCGCCTCCTGTTCAAGGTTACAACATCTTTCTTCCCTTCTTATTGAATTCAATCTTCTTCAGTAAACTTCTTTATTTTTGAAATTATTACAAATATTATTATACCCTGATGTATTTATTAAAATCAATGGCTTTGATTGTCTTTGCTTACATTTCATCGCTTCTGTTGCAGTGTTTGCAGTGGTTTGGAGACAGAAAGAACAAGTATCTAATACTTACATTTCTATTTGATATTCTATTCTGATAGTGTGTTTCCTTATAACAAAGGAATATTTTTTGCTTTGGGGTAAATATCTTTTATGCTTTGGAAAAGAACACCTTTCACAACACTAATAGAGCATTAACAAACAGGGGTACAAAAGCGTTTTGGCAAAGCAGCAGCACTTATATATATCACAGTTTTCTCAGGGAAACATCCTTGTAGTTTGAGAGGTATTTAGAACATGTAACTCTCTCTCCAAGGAAGGAAACAGTGTTATCTAAATAACTGAACATATTAAAAGTCAGTAGTAGGCAACACTCCATTGAGGTAGAGTAGAGCCTTCTTTGTCTCCTTAAACTGTATACTGACTTGAGTTTCAATCAAGATAATTTTGTATATTTTTTTTACAACATATACGCCATGGGTCATGTTCTAAAGGGAAATATACAGTGTTGTAAGGTAAACACAATCTTGAAATTAAAAAAAAAAAAGTATATTGAAAAGTAAATTTACTTGTACTTTTTAAAATATTCTCTGAGTAGGTAGTGTGGAGGTTTACAAAGAAAGAAGTCCTAGGAAAAAAAAATTAATAGAAGTTTGACAGAGTAAATCTGGTCTTTATAAATTGCCTGTTACATTTTGTCTCCTCTCCATTGTTTTATTTCTGTGATATTTCCAGGTTCACAGCCTAATTTTTAACCACTCATCTCATATGGTGAATGCAGAGGGACTCTGAACTACAGAACTATATTGAAGAATCACTTAGGAATAGTGAATCCCCAAATTTTCATCTAATATGTTGTTGTGGTTTAACCCAGCAGGCAGCTCAACCAACCATGCAGCTGTTCACTCACTTCTCTACCTACCCCCAGTGGGATGAGGGAGACAATAGAAAAGAAAAAGGTAAAACTGGAAATAAAAACAGTTTAGTAGGACAGAAAAGGAAGATGATGATGATGATGATGATAAAAGAATATACAAAATAAGTGATGTACAGCACAACTGCTCAACACCCAGAGCTGATGCTCAGCTAATTCCTGAACTGCGCTTCCTCCTACCCAAGTCCCCCAGCTATACACTGAGCATGATGTCATATGGTATGGAATATCCCTTTGGCCAGTTGGGGTCAGCTGTCCTGGCTGTGACCCCTCCTAGCTTTTTGGGTAACCCCTGCCTTCTTATTGGCAGGCCAGCATGAGAAGCTGAAAACTCCTTGACTGCTTGGCAACAACTGAGAAATGTCAGTATGTTATCAACATTATTCTCATCCTAAATCCAAAACAGCACTATACCAGCTGCTAGTAAGAAAATTGAACTCTATTCCAGCCAAAAATAGGACAAATGTATTCACTTGTTTAGTAATTTTTTTTCAGTTTAAAAAAACCCCAAACACCAGATCTCAAGAAATACCAGAATAATTTATTTAACTAATTACTCCTAAAGCATATAATATTCTTTTCAAGGGCCTTTGCTCAGAACTGCTATAAGTGACTTTAATTTTGTCATCATTGTTTTGATTCGCATTCTTAGGACACAAAATCTTTTAAAGCAGGTAGGAGCAGTAATTGAATTTTGTTTTTGTAATAAATGTGTCAACTTCAAATACATTTAGTTATAATTAGTTTTTAATTTATATATAAAAACACACATATAGATATGTTCAACATATATTGACATATACAAAAGATCCATACTTTTTCTTACAACTCATGCAAGACTAAAAACATAATGGAGCAATGACTTATTAAAATATCAGCAAACCCTTTGAAACACGCAGTTAAGTTAATAAAAACACATAATTCAATTTCTGCATTTTGTCGGACTTCACTCAGTCAGAAATATAACTTGTAGTATTTGTGAAGCCGTTGTTTCATATCAGCAGTACTGCATTGCCTAGTACAGAAAAACTATAAATAATTACCAAATTGTTTTCCAAAGGTTAAAACAGCTTGCAGATTAAGTATTTAAAAAGTTAAAACATTTGTTTTCTGTGACCAGAAATAAACATTGTTATCTGGAACACAGAGATCTATTAACATTAACTCATAGAGTAAATTTATGTATTTTAGATCTCCATGAAAAGAAGATGGATTTTGAAACCTCTACTACCAGTAAATAATCTTGGAGATCTATCTGCTGGAACACAAACTAGCCTTTGTATCCCAGAATTGTGGCAATAAAATTCACAGAATCACAGAATCACAGAATTGTAGAGGTTGAAAGGGACCTTGAAAGATCATCTAGTCCAACCTCCCTGCCAAGGCAGGACCACCTAGAGCATATCACTCAGGAACATGTCCAGTCGGGTTTTGAATGTCTCCAGAGAAGGAGACTCCACAACCTCTCTGGCCAGCCTGTTCCAGTGCTCTGTCATGGAGATCAAGCAAAAATACAAATAAGACTCAAACCAAGCCTCAAAAAAATCCTAAAAGGTCTCTCATGGTATTTCCAAAGAGGACTTTAATGAGAAAAATTTTATTCGAACTCACTGTAGATATATGCCAGTATAGTAAAAAACCCTCTGCCTTTAAGTGACTCTAGTGAAAAACAGGGTCAGTGTTTCCTTTTCCCAAACGTGAAATGTCTGTTATTGCATCACTATTTTCTGAGATAAAGTATGTGAAATTACTAATCATGTTTTCTATGTTGAAAACAAAGAAACAGTCAAATGAATAAACAGTTTTCTTGTTCATTAGCTGAAATTTGGACCTCCAGAATGTTTTGTCATTCTAAATTCCTAAACACTTAAAAGGTAGGCTTCACCTTTTGTAGCTTTCTTGTCTACAGTGTGGATAGCTGTATCTCAGCTTTCTTTACAATAAAAGGTAACAAACAAAAGTATTTGGCATCTGGTTAATTTAATTCCAGTATAGATATCCAAAAGTTCAAGTGACCTAAAAGTGTCTGTATGTGTTCAGATAAATCCACCTCGTATGTGCTGCATGGTGTCCATCAAATGAAACAGGCAAAATGAAATGGGCAAAATTATCCGATAGCATTACTAAAGATTCAAATATGAACTGAATGGTCTTCCATTTTTCATGTGCTAACGATAACGTGCTTTAAAAATTTTGTAATTTTTCCAAATGAAGTTGGAAAACTTTAATAAATCTTGCATAACTACATTCATTTTAATTCATGAATCAGAAGAATAAGAGATTATATGCCACTTACATGCAATAACCACAAATGAAAATCAGCTAATCTATTTCTGTTTTTCTTATCATAGAACCATAGAATCACAGAATGGTTTGAGTTGGAAGGGACCTAAAGATCATCTAGTTCCAACTCCCCTGCCATGGGCAGGGACAGGGGGCGCTAGACCAGGTTGCCCAAAGCCCCATCCAACCTGGCCTTGAACTCTTCCAGGGAGGGGACATCCACAGCTTCTCTGGGCAACCTGTTCCAGTACTTCACCACCCTCTCAGTAAACAATTTCTTCCTAATATCTAGTCTAAATCTCCCCTCTTTTAGTTTAAACCCATTACCCCTTGTCCTATCACTACATGCCCTTTTAAAAAGTCCCTCTCCATCTTTCCTGTAGGCGCCCTTTAGGTACTGGAAAGTTGCCATACAGTGTCCCCAGAGTCTTCTCTTCTCAAGGCTGAACAACTCCAACTCTTTCCTCATAGGAGAGGTTTTTCAGCCCTCTGATCATCTTCCCATTCCTACTTGCCCCAACTTTTAAAGAATTCTATTACAAACTTCTTTTTTCAAAGGAAAATAAGGACTAGGCACTCTCTCATGGTTTCCCACATAGTCAGTCTTCAGATTACAATGAATACAGCATTTGTGATAAACTTGTCACTTGGATCTCTGGTTTTGCCCCCTCATGACTCATTGAATTGTCTTCAGAATACTAAAATCACAAAGTAGTATCAAAAGGCGTATACTGAAGAAAAACATTGCCAACAAACAAACAGCTCTGTCGCATAGTCTAATCTGCCAAAATTTCTCCTGCATTCACTGTTACTTGGACTGAATAAAAAGCATTGCAAAGATCCAAGAAGACACAAAACAATCTTTAAAGGTGCATAGATTACTGAAAATGGGTAATCTAAAATTACCGGATGAATGAATGAAAGATATTGCAGTTGTAAATATGCAGTTAAAACTACTTGATTTGCAGCTGCCTTGATAATTTCTAATTAAGAATCTGAAGACTCTCTAACATATTAGCATATCAATAGCAATATAATTTTATGTTCATTCTTTATGTAAACTTGTGTTTGTTACACGGCAACCTAATTTCAGATTCAGTATAGTAGCTTTAATTTTTAAGTCTTGTGTATATTTTGAAGTTCATTTCTTTACATGGACTCTTTAATGATAAAGTTAGAGTAAGTATTATGTATAAAGCTAATATTATTGCCTATAGATATATAAATATGTACATACATCAATAGGTAAGTAGGTAGGTAGGTACATAGATATATAGACAGACAGACAGATGACAGACACATAGATTGATCAAAGAGCAGTGAAGAGTTGCTAGAGTTCCATGAAACTTAAAGTCTCTGTCTAGTTAATGCTTTATGTCAGCAATAAGTTACAAAGTTAATATTGATGAGGCATTCAAATAGAAGTTAAAACAAAGAATTAAGCAATTCTTTAGGACAAGTTGTTTTTTTTAAAAAAAAAAAGATCTTTGATTAAAGTCCTAAAGAGATTGACAAGAACAGTGACAACGTATTTTGATTAGTATCAGGAAGAAAGAAAAATCTTGCTAGAACATGAACATTGACAGCCCAGAGAGGATGAAAAACTTGACTGAGACAAAGACAACATGAAGAAAGATGGTAAGTGAGGTTAAAAAGGATCACTGGAGTTAAAAGCATTATAATATTCAGTCTAGACTTCAAATCATATTCTCTTAAAATCACTGAAACACAGACTGGACTTCAGTAACACCTAGATAAAATCTGTAACATACAGATCATAGAACCACAGAATCATAGAAACATAGAATCATAGAATGGTGTGATTTGAAAGGGACCTTAAACATCATCTAGTTCCAGTCCCCCTGCCATGGGCAGGGACACCCTCCACTAGACCAGGTTGCACAAAGCCCCATCCAACCTGGCCTTGAACACTTCCAGGGATGTGGCCTCCATAACATCTCTGGGCAACCTTTTCCACTGCCCCACCATCCTCACAGAGTATCTATTTCAATGTACCCATTATGTAGACCTTCACAGTGCTGCCATTCTAAGATGAGTATAAACAGGCAGTAAAGTTATTCATCCCTGTAGCAGTTCAATATATTCAATATATTCTTGATCAATCAAGAAGAGATGCTAGATAACAGATAGCAAAATACTGTCAAATCGTCTTAGCTAACTGGATGTCAGACCCTTTCTGTGCAGAAAGGTTTAGATCATGGGAGACAGTGGAAAATAAAGAAGGGGAAGAAGACCTATCTTGTGAGTACCATGTACTATGTTCCTGAGTGGTTTTATGATAGGTATAATTTTGCAGTATCATAATTGTGCATAAAGATTGAAGTTCAATATGTTCCTCTTAAGCAGTTAATGAGAAAAGTGTTAACTTTAGTTACAGGAAAAATGCAATACATAACATTATTGACATATATTCCACTGCATTTGTCTAAAGCTGCATGAGTTCCAGAAATTAAGCATAAAGAAGGAATTTCTGTCCAAGATAAACTAAAATAATTCAGTTGAAAGACATTGTATAATACTTCATAATTACATCTGGAAACACTTAGAATAAGCATATGCTCTTCAAAGAGAAAAAAATAGTATTTTCTTGTATATGCTGACATACATTCACCGTCGTTACTAGTATTTCTATCACACAGTAGAGTGTCATATTGAAAGCTTTATCACACTGGATGGCTATTTATATGATCGTTGGGAGGTGCAGTTATAGCCATTATACTTGTATCCAATATCCTAGTATATACTGATTAAAGCAGTTACAGTTTTTCAATGATTGAGAATGTCTCCAGAATTATTTTCTCTTGAGAAACTAACTTTCAGTAAGAATAAAATAATCTTTTAATTGTCTTGTGGTCTACAGGCGTGGCTCAAGGTTCCTAGCTTCTTAAAAACTTAAATAAAGTGCTTTTTCTCTTGCATTCATTTATACAAAAATGCATGTTCACAACATGCACCTACTCACACATTTCTTGTAGCTCAGGAAAAAAAAGACAGAAGCAGGAGCAAAATCTTTATATTAACATCATATCTACTAAATATATTCCAAATACTGATTTCAGAATATTGATCAACAAATCTGTGCTTGATATTTTTTTGAATATGACTATTATAGATGTGAAATCCTTGACTACAGCTTAAGTGTATGTTCTGTTCTCTTTCCAACCTTCCTTAGGGGATTGTCAATAACTGAAGATGGTATAAATATGAAACTATTATAGCACTGCATGATAAGTGTTTCACTGAAACCAGAAAGAGCTAGGAAAATGTATCCTCCATACAGAATGTGTTTAAGATAGAGTCTTCCATTAGATAACTTCATACACCTTTTCTTGTTTTCCCGAAGAATCTGCTACAGTGAAGATACAGAACTAGCCATTTTAACTCAGTAAGTAAGCATTCAGTACTTATTTCCTTCTTAATTCATGTCTGAGAATTTCTTGCATATTTCTCAAATACTTTTCTGAAGACAAAATTGCTAGTTTCTTCAGTGGTATTTTTCATGGTAATTAGTATGAAATTTGAGTACTTCTAAGACATTCATTAATTAATTTTCACTGCATTGTATAAGCTGAAGTATCCAATATCCTAAATTCACAGATGGCTGTCAGCTATGAAGAAAGGAATGCCACAGAGAATAAATATTCACAAAATATAAATTTTCAGCCTGATGTGTTCTGGATCATATTTTAAGATCACCAGTACTTTAGCATCATATTTTGCAGTACTTTTTAAAATTATTCTTCTTCACCCCACCCATGAAGCTTTCAATAACTTTAGTCACTTCCCACAAGGACAAGCATTTCTGCATAATTTATCCCAGTAATTAAGTCAGTCATACAAAGTAAAGGATGTTTAATAAATTACCACTTGTGAAATGAGAGAGTTAATTGACTTGCCTACTGTGACGTAGAAGTTTCCCTGTGAGGAAGGGATTGACTTTAGTTCTATATCTCTTCAGTATTTTAATCTAAATCATTTTCTAATAGCATATCCTTCTTTCTATATAATCAACAATTTAATCTTGACATGTTTACATTTGTTTGAGTTCTCATTTTATTTAACAGATTAAAAAAAAAATAGCTGGCTAGCAGGTGAAAACCTTCCAGTTTAACTTAACTTTTCTTTCTCAGCAAGAGTACTGGAACACTTTTCCCCTCATTCAGACAAGCTAGGGAAGACGCAGTGATCCTGACTGGAAGACTTTTGTACTTTGAGGAGTTAATGCTCCACATAACAATTGACCTAAGCAGAAATGTGCTGTTCTGCATTGCACATGTGACTTGATCTCCTGGACTCTGCTGTGCCGCACATATTCCTTCATAGAAGATGAACCCAGCTAGCTAATGGTAAGGGAAGTGCCATGGTGTCATCTGCAAACTTACTGAGGGTACACTTGGTAAAGATAAGAGATAAAATGTGTTCTTATATAAAGAAATGTACCTATGCATGTTATTTATGGAATCTAATTCACAGACCCGTGGCTCTAAGAAGAACATGAGGTCCTGCAGGTGGTCGTCATGGGGTGTGGCAAATGATTTAGTGTAAATTATAATGCAGTGTCAGATTAGGAGCCAAAGGCTAGGAGTCACACATGTATGAACAAGAGAAAATAGAGCAGAAGATATTGCATTTATTTATATTTGGAACTGATGTGATATCTAGGATCATGTATGTGATATCCACAATTCAGGAGGTGTCTGAATAACTGGAAAGAATCGTGACGTTCATTGAAGGACTGAAACATGTACTTCACAGGAAAAGATTACAAGACCTCTGTCAAATTACCTATAATTAAGACACTGACTTAATCACTTTGTATTATCTTTACAAGGAATGTAAATTGTTACAGGAACGACAGCAATAGGACAGATAAACCACAGTGCTAGATGCTTGCAAAACATAAATACACAACAACAATTTTCTGATGACCCTTCTATAATCCCAAGATATTTTCATCATGTGCATGCACTTGCAGCTACATGAATGGACTTGGAAGTGTACAGTCTCTCACTCCATTTCTTCCTCCTAAGGCTGTAGGAGTTACCATCACTTGCCTTCCTGCCTGTGGAGGTTTTCTTTGGTGCTGCACACCCCTTATATGTAGTTGAAATGCATGGTTTTACCCACGTGCTTGATGGGCCAAGCAAAAAGCTTACAAGTTTCATAGTCCAGTTCTTACTCCTATAGAAAATTGTCCAGATGGATCTTGACATTGACCAGCACCTGAAACTCTGGATTCTTCAGATGACTGTAGTCCTAAATGATGTTTGGTCAAAACAGTCATGTTTCTTTCATAAATGTCTTTGCTAATGTTGAGGACTCATAATGTATCTTCTTCAAATTCATTGGAAGGGTGTTATCTGTTTACTTCATTTCTTACAGCATGAAAAACATCCGATGATCTATATAACTTCCTTTATCAACTATAATTGATGCCAGCCAATAGATTCTGAAGTTATTGGGATGGAAAAAGGGTATTAATAGTCAGAAATACATATGAATGTATTCATATGTATTCAGAAATACATACATACAGATGCTAGCAGTGATTACATAAACCTTTCTGTCAGGGTCCTGCAAGCACCACCAGGCCTCGCTGGTCTTGTCCCGACCCATCCTACCCACATTCCAGGACCCTGCAGGACCATCAGCCTCTGCCCTAGCAACATCACAGCAGAGCCAGTCTCCAGCTCTCCACAGCCTTGTACAGCCTAGCCATGGGTTCTGCCAAGTTGTGCCCACCTCTGGTCAATCCTTGGCCCATCCCCAGGGAGGTGCCTAATGCTCAGTGTCCCCTGGCTTCCCTGCTCCTGGCTGCGGTGGTAATTTCTTCCAGAATTTTTTTTTGTTTGAATTTGACACATTTTAGTTAAAAAATCAATAATTTCAAGTATTCATATAATTTCCCCTTAAAATAGCTTTTTTTTGACTTATAATTTCTAAAACTTTCATGTTATATTAATTTAGAAGATAACACAGACACATTTTAAATAACATTCCAGTTTTTTGATGGATCTTAAGATATTATGCAGTTGTGTATTAATATGTCTCCTTAGCAATAACGCAGCTTTTTCTGATATCCTATTTGGCTGATATACTGCATTCATGTAAAAGTCAAGAAAATAAATGACAAGCACTGATGAAATTGTCATTTGCTATATGGCAAGAGCTATTATATTTACAGAATAAACATAAGGATGAAGTTGAAGTTTGTGTTATAGTCATTACAGTACACATACTAGGTTATTGTCTAAATGCACGTTTGTGTACTGCATCATTATTTCTCAGGCTGCTTAAGAACTTCCCAGCTATCCAGTCATCTTCCTAAATGAGACAATAGACAATCACCTTGTCTCTCCTCCACCAGTTGGTGAAGATGATTGACAGAACTCCTAACTGCCTTCACAACAAACTATGTGACTAACTTACAAAAGGTCAGCCAGTTTCAAATTCAGATAGTCCCCAAGTTTTCCTGAGGTAGCTCCTGATGTGTATACACTAACTGGTAAACACCATTTCTATGCTTAAATACGTTGATCGTGCATGGACAATCTAGCCATCCCAGAGACTTTCTAGGGTGATTCCTGCCACTGAACTGCCTAAATTGGACTTAGTTAAGGTATTTCTAAATAGTCAATAGAAACTCTTATTGAAGATGCAGAAATTATCATACAGGACTTCTTTTTTAAACAGTGGAAATAATTAGGAGATATTTTCTACAGGGTTTTATATAATCAATGGCAACAGATTACTCATATGGTGGACTAGCCACTGTGGACCATAGAATCACAGAATCATAGAATATCATGAGTTGGAAGGGACCCATAAGGATCATCTAGTCCAACTCCGGGCTCCACACAGGACCAGCCCAATCAGATGACTGAGAGCGTTGTCCAGACACTTCTTCAACTCCCCTGTCACAGCTTCATGCCACTCGGTAGTGGTTTCACCTTGGCTAAACGCCAGGTGTCCACCAAGCCGTTCTATCACTCCCCTCCTCAGCAGGGTAGAGAGGGGAGAGGGAAAAAATAAGATGGAAAAGACAACTCCAAAATCGTGGGTTTAGATGAAGGCAGTTTTAATATAGCAAAAGCAAGACCACGCATGGAAGTAAAGCAAAGGAAAAACAAAAGATTATTCTCTACTTCCCATCAGCAGGCGATGTCCGGCCACTTCTTGGGAAGCAGGGCTTCCAAAAAGCATAGTGGTTACCCCAGAAGACAAAACGTTGGGAAAAAAATGAATGCCTTCCGTTCCTCCCCCTCTCTCTCAGCTTCCCATTGCTGAGCAGATTTCATATGGTATGGAATATCCGTTTGGCCAGTCTGGGTCAGCTGCCCTGGCCATGTCCCCTCCCAGAATCTTGCCCACCCCCAGCCTACTGCTGAGGGGGTGGAGGAAGGGTTGGAGACACAGCCTTGATGTGTGCCGGCACTGCTCAGCAGTGGCCAAAACACTGGTGTGTTATCAACCCCTTGCTGCTACCAATGCACAGCACTGTAAGGGCTGGTACGGGGAAATTAACTCCAGCTCAGCCTGACCCAGTACACTTTCCCTCGGGTTCTATCGTTGACCATGAGACAGCTGTATATAAAAATTCAGCAAAACAGCAGTCCAGGAAGTTTCACCCGACTGAGCTAAAGATGCTGTTACAAAGACATCTACAACACAGACTTCTGTTGCCGTCCACGTAGTAACCTACTATCATGCTTGAGTGATTTGATTCCCTGAGGAAGATTTATGCTAAGATCCCAATAAATTATAGGTTTTTATCCAACATTACGGTCATAAATGTCTGTGCAAAAGATTATCTTTCATATGGGAAATAAGTTGTGTTGATATATTTGATGTTAACTGCATTGACCTAGTTCATTCCATTAGTTTGGTATAAATCCCCATGGCATTTTCCAATACCTGAAATTCACATCAAGAAGCATGACAGATGACAACTTTGTAAACATGTTATTATTCTTCTCTATCTCGAGAAAGGGAAGATTGTGCCTTTTCTGGAGGAGCAAGTAGTATGCTTGGTGTGGAAGTGGGAAGAAAATGTCAAAAGACTGTCTTTTGTGAGGCAGAAGTGAAGATTAAGGAATTCTAATTCAGAAGAACAGGAAACAGAAGCAAAGAAGGTTTCAGAGGTCCAAGTAGTAACCTCCTAGGGACAAAAGGAGGCTATGCATAACTTGTGAACCAGTCACTGAGTTGACTGAAATCAAGCCTGAAAGCAAGAACCTACCAAAAATGAAACAGTGAAAAGGAGGAGAGTTGTATAAAGCTCCTTTTCTTTCCCCTTTTCTATTTATTGCACTTTATACTGCTAAATAAAAGAGGTCCAGGAACCAATCTCAAGCACTAGTAGCCATTTTTCCATTACTTAAATATTAGTGCAATTCTTGCTTCTGTTTTGGACTACTGTATCTACCTCTCTCCAAGATAATTATCCTGCAGAGATGAATAGCCCTAAGCAATATTGACATGAACTACTTGTGTTTAGACCTACAAATTGGTATCTTATCCTTTTGTTTAGTGCTGAGACATCTTAGCTTGTAATATAATAAAACTTGCTTAATTGTGGTTTGGGGGTTTGGGGGCTTGTGGGTTTGGGTTTTTGTTTGTGAAAGATTTGGGGGGAATTTGTTTTTGTGTGTTTTTGTGGTATTTTTTTTAAGGGCCTTTGACCTTTTTTCGGGAAGTCTATTGAGAAGAGAAGGGGTAGGTATATCTATCTTTGATCTTCAGTCATTTTGGTGTCTGGGTAACTCTAAAAGAGAGATTATGAACACGTCTATGAACTGAATTCAGTCACTGGTTGTCTTTAATGACACAAAAGTCAGTAACAAATGGGAGGTAAGCACTGTGCAAAAGCTCATAGGAGTTGCATGTGAGCCAGATCAGATCCAAAAGGAAGGTAACTGTAAGGTGGTAACATTGGGCCTTATAGATTCATCATTTACAAGTTCAGAAGCAAATTTTTAATCCAGCTATAAAGCTGAGTAGTGCCACATGATTCAATAAGATAGAAACAATAATAAGTAAAAATAGGAAGATATTCTGGTCATTTTGGTAATGTACAAACATTCACTATTAAGATTTAAGGAAAAAAAACCCAAACAAACAACAAAACTAAGGCAGATATCTAGTAAATAGAATAGGTTATAAAATTATATTGAGTTTACCAGAGGTAGATCACATTGGATTAATATGTTTGATATTAATTGATATGTTTCAGTGATAAGAAAACTTATTTCTGCCTGTCGGAAATGTAGATCACTTCTTTCTCCAGGACAGTGAAATGTTTGCTATAGTGTCATAGGGAATTAGAAAAGATAAGAATTAATGGACAGCTTGCAGAGTAACTGTTGGCTATCTCATAGGAAGACAGAAACAGGTAATATTGAAAGGGGAAATGCAAGTCTAAAGTGAAATAACTAGTAAAAATCATCAGGTATTTCCCTGAATTACATTGGCATAATGAAATTTGCTTCTGAGACAGACTTGAAACTCATTCTCAGTACAGAAGATCAAGATATCACATGTAAAGAACTTTGTAAACATGGGTGATAGAAATAAAATTATATGAAAACATGCAAGTAGTAAAACTGTTGACCAAGGGACTAATAACAAAAATGTCTGATATAAACTGGGACATTATTATTAGGTAATTACTGGGAAGGAAAATTGTCTAGCTTTAGTAACTTCATCACAATCGACAAAGAGGTCAATTCAGTCATGAGAAAATAATCTGGAATCTGTTTTTGTCTCCAACAAGATAGTTTAAACAGACAGCTGGGATTGTTACCTCTGTTCCAAGTCTTACTGGACCTTTTCTCTAAAATACATGTATGCAATTTTTGTCATCCATACTTCCAAGAAGGGTAAACTCAAACTTAGCTAGTATAAAGAAAGATAAATAAGATGAAATGGAATTTTACAAAAGGAAAATAAAATAACTTGGCTTGCACAGGAAAACAAATGTTAAGAGAGAATATGACTGATGTTTATAATATACATAAAAATACTGTTTGAACAACAGAAATAAATTATGTAGGGAAAAAAACCCAAAAATCAACTAGATCTTATCAGAAGGTTCCTTCCCATTACAAAAGTTCTGGTGCAGCCTTCTGAAAGGACTTTTGAGACCCAAAAATAAGTTCCTTTTCAAATTTAGACCTGTAAGTGAATTTAAAATATGGTCATCTCTTACAGCAGAAGATCAGGTCAAATAACCTAAAATCCCATTTTGAAGCTAAAATATTTGATAATAAAACGTATCTGACATAGTAGAGGGAGGCTAAAGCAATACTTCAAGTGTAGGTCATGAGCTCTAGTAGCTTCTTCATCTACACTAGTGTTTAACAATTTTGAAACAGTCATATCCTGAAAAATTTCATATCTGATGCCTAAGAAAAGCAGTGAAAAAGTGAAACTCTGAAATACATTTCTGTTTTCTCCACCCCTGGACCTGACGGGAAATTATGTCCTTCACTGATTGCCGTAATTGACACCGTGAGAAAATTCCCATTAATTTCCACTTGTGAAAAGGTAGCCATGGGGCTTTAAAAAATGTCATCAATAGTTTTGACTTAGATGAAAATCTGATATATGGATTGAGTTTGTTTCAACCACATTAGATCAAAGACAGTTCTCCACACCTTAAGAAGCAGCTGAGTAGTTAAATCTATGCTTTATGGAAACATATAGACACAAAATACAATTTTGCCTCAATACATCTTGTTAGTCTGAAGTATTTTTAATCCAAATTCCATAAACGTTATACAAATCTTTCATGTCTATTATTCTATGATAAGAATAAGGTAAGAAAATATGAAAAAACTTTGAAATCAATGTAAAAATTGAATATCTAAACAGACACATCCAGTGCTATGTTAAATGTCTTTGATACCAAACAAATCTCCTTGGGGCTAATAGATATGACACCAGGCATACAGGAGATAGTTATTTCTATAATGGCAGGTGGAGGACAGATAGGATGAAGTAAAACATCTAATATGACACAAGTCATCCATATTTAGGTTCCCAAATCACTTCCTAAATAGAATTTTATTTAGGGTCATTTCATCTTTTAGAAAAATGTAATGCATAATCATTTTCTTTTCTTTAGTTGAAGCCTGTCCTCATGCCCTTATGTAAATAACTGCAAGCCACTGCAAAATTAGAAAAGGAGTAATGAGAAAAAAAAATAATCAACATTTTCTTGGCAAAAGAACACTTCCCAAAATAGTAGTCACCAGAAATAATATTATGTATGATATATCATATTATGTTTTATACATTACAATACAGTGAAATATTAAACAATATGTATTATTATCAATATGCGTTATTGCATTATATGATATGTGGTTATATGAGATAGTAATACATATATGCATACAATGATAAGAAATAATACATGATATTAAATTGCTGTGATAGGTTTGATCTCCCCCAGTTTTAAATGGCTTATCTGGTTGTTTACATCTAATTTTGATACGGTTAGTTGCTTTCTAGTCAGTGAAAGGAAGCAGATACTTTTTGAACTGGCCTCACATCACGTCCTTACTTGTGCTGTAAGATGAATTTCTTGCCATAGAGGTAGTTCAAAGAATTATCTCAGGTCATGGTATTTGCATTGTAGACTTCTACATTTGGTCAAACATATCCCACCTCTAGCAGGCAGATCAACCCCACACTTCGTAATAATATTTCTTCTGTTCTGTGCACTTTGCATTTGCGTACAAATTGGTATTGTCCTCATTGCAGTCAGTAAGCATTACTAAGTTCAGTGACACTGGACAGGCATTGCTGAAGTTGTATCTTTTTTTAAATTCCCCTACATGAATTTCCTGTCATGGATTTCCAACAATTTGCCTCTTTCAAATGGATTAATGCTGTGGAATTGCAGGTAATGAAAATCTCTCTTCTGAATGACACAAATATTAAAACCAACGGTTGCACTTCACTAATATCAGCAGGGTCCCCCAGTTTCAATTTTGTTGAACTAATTCATGCCACTTCAAATTTTATTACAACTTGAACTTTCATTCCATAATTAATTACTTGAGCAGCGTGAGTATGCCCTGGATACTGGAAGATTAGACCCTGCTTTTCTACATCTTATATGAGACACAGAGCTTTATTTTGCAGTACCAAGATGTGTTGAAGCCAATACTTCTATCTAGATACAGATAATTTAGTTCTGAAATTATAGTTCAAGAAATTTCCAATACAATGTTAAAAACAAATTTGTTTGTCTCTCTAAAATTAGAGAGACAAAATTTAAATTTAAATTTAAAAAATTTAAAATTTAAACAGACAGAACACCTATGTTCTTCTGGGAGGGCAGCTAGAGGCTAAGAAAGTTATGAAAGAGTTTTTTGAAATAAAAGGTGAAAGTGTCCAGAGATCAAGTCTTAGTAGCAGTTGAGGGAATTGGGGTTGTTCAGTCTGGAGAAAAGGAGGATCAGGGGAGACGTTACCACAACAATCTGAAAGAAGGTTGTAGTGAGGTGTTGGTCTCTTCCCACAAGTAACACAGGACAAGAACAAATGTCCTCCAGTTGCACAATATGAGGTTTAGATTGGATGTTAGGAAAAATTTCTTCACCAAAAGGGTTGTCAATCATTGGAACAGGCTGCCCAGAGAGGTGGTTGAGTCACTGTCCCTGGAGGTATTTAAAAGGAATGTAAATGTGGCGCTTAGGGGCATGGTTTAGTTGTGGATTTGGCAGTGTCAGGTTAATGGTGGGACTTGATGATCTTAAAAGTCTTTTCCATCCTAAACGATACTGTGATTCTATGAAATGGTACTAGACACCTATGTTTAGGTAGCTGAGTCACACTCAGAATCTGAGCTAGCAGATTGGTTGCTTTCATATCAATAGAAAGAGACAGACACACCCTGAGAGCAATTCATCCCACCTTACAAGAGTTTTGTAAGAGAGAGGTACTTGCTACTTGGAGGTACCAACCTCTCTCCATTCACTATAGTGAAAACAGTTATTAGAGTAGGTAACTAATGTTTTGGATGGCTAATTTTGGCTGAGATGTTTGTTAATCAAAAGAAACAAAAGTGTGTCTGTCAGTGACTGACCAGAAAGAAAAGATATCTTCGCAGAGAAGTACGACATGTTAGAAACATCTGGAGGCTGTTGAGACAGGGGAATTGTGCTCACAAAATAATGTGGAGACTTCTATTTCTGCTTTCCAAAATGGGAATAATGCAGTTGTCACATTGTAAAGGAAAGTAAAATCAGTCTCTGTGTTCTTCAGAACCTGCTTCTGTATCTATGTCTGCAAAAATATGTATGAGATTTTGTGGTGAATAAACTAATGACAGCATTCTTTTTATTATGCAAATGTTTCCAATTATAATTTTTCCCTAAAATAGATATTCATTTTGCATTAAAGTGTTCAACTGCCTAATGAATACCCAAAGAAAGAATTTTTCCACAGTTAAAACAGACTCCAGAGGGAAAGCCTGTCCATTAATTTTAGTCCATTTTGGACTATTCTGACTGTATGAGGTATTCAGGCATGTTATTTCAGAAACTTTATCCATCACCAGTAGCACATGGAAGACTAGATCCTATCCCCCTACCTTGAATTTAAACACTACTGAGTAGTTTTCATGATTTACTTGGTCTGATGTTGCTCTTTTACACACCTGATAGGGAAGAAAGATCTGCACAACCTGTTCCATCTTCTTTTCCATTTTATATTGTACTGGTTTTGGCTCGAATAGAGTTAATTTTCTTCATGATAGCTTTTATGGGGCTATGTTTGGATTTATGCTGAAAATATTGTTGATAACACACTGATCTTTTAGTTATTGTTGAGCAGTGCTTACACTGTGTCAAGGCCTTTTCTGCTCTTCGCTCTGCCCCACCAGCAAGTAGGCTGGAGGTACACAAGAATGTGGGAGGGGACACAGCTAAGACAGCTGACAAAAACTGGCCATATGCCATACCATATGATGTTTGACCAGCGATGGACCCCGAGGGAACGGCATGAAGATGCAACAGGGGAGGTTTAGGTTGGATATCAGGAAAAGGTTCTTCACTGAGAGGGTGGTCGGGCACTGGAAGAGGGTCCCCAGGAAAGTGGTCACAGCACCGAGCTTCACTGAGTTCAAGAAGCATCTGGACAAACGCTCTCAGTCACATGCTCTGATTGGGCTGGTCCTGTGTGGAGCAAGGAGTTGGACTTGATGATCCTTATGGGTCCCTTCCAACTTGGGATGTTTTATGATTCTATGTAGTGCCTGGCAATAAAATGGCAGGGGGCACAGGGGACGACATTGCTTAGGTACTGGCTAGGCATTGGGTTTTTGATGGTGAGCAATCATTTTATTTTGCACAGTTTGTTTTTCTTGGGATTTATTTTCCTCTCTTTTTAGTGTTTTGGTGGTTTCCTTATGATCTTTTTTTTCTTTTAATTATTAAACTGTCTCTATCTCAACCAACAATTTTTGACACTTTTACTCTTCCAAATCTTTCCCCTCATACCACTGTGGGGCAGTGAGCAGTTGTGTGGGGTTTCATTGCCAGCTGAGTTAAACCACAACACTTATAATTGTATTTTATACCTGAACTTCTCTCTCTCTTTTTTTTTTTTCCCCCCTCTCTTGGTCAAATGAAAATAGATACATTTCCCTATTTTTTAATACAATTAAAGTTTTTGCACTTGATTCTGTAATTTTCCCTGAAGTAATAGTGGTGACATTGTTCCCAATGTTCCTGAAGTATGACTGATCTTTCAGGTTAGTACAATTTTGTAATACAATCCATAACTCTACCTTACACTTTCCGGAAATAATGAGAGAACATTTCTGACTAACAACCCTCAAATGGCAAAGACAACATGTAGGTTGCCTGAAGGTCACAGAAGCGATGTCTCTGATAGCTCTAACTACTTTCTGTGCGTGTAAGTGTCACCCATGAAATAGAAAACTAACCATTTTTGCAGTGCATTTAGCAACATATACAATACAAATTGCACTAGGCAAGGAACACCATTTATAAGACATTAATAAGAATATTAGCATTAGCATTGTAGAGAACCAAAGCAAGAAAGCAAGCACACATAAGAAAAAACATTTCTGCTCTTGAAATACGTAGGAGAAAATAATTCTTTTGGATGGAGTTTTCTAAGCCCACATTGTTCAGTAAAGACCTGCATGGCAACCACAAAATCCAATTTGAAAGAGAAACTTTATCATTTTGTTTGAGACTATAATAAAAGGGCAATTTATTTGTTGGTATAAAATGTCATTCACTTCAACTGAGACATGAGGATTTATACAAAGCTGAGTAGGAGACCTTGAAATAGAGCAATATTCCTTGAGATGGTTTGTTTTCCTTTTAATAGTTTATGTATTCTGTTCCACAAACAGCTGAATAGTGGCCTTACATTTGATAAGCTTTTGATTAATACACCTGAAACATACATGAGGATAAAAAAACAAATCAGCCCTTTTCTGGTATCTCCATATAGTTACTGCTATGTGGAGGTACAGGAAACGGACTCCTAACACTTTTCAGTTAAAAATAACTCTATATTAAAACCTGCTTTGAAAATACCTAGTTTTTGTGAATTACTACTATTTTAATATGAAGGGGATATAGCTGCCCAAAGTTGTTATGTGGAAGTCAAGTCAATGGTGCTGCCCTACCAGAAAAATGTATAAGTATCACATACACTGATGTTGTAACTTCTGTCTTTATGTCTGAATGTGACAGGCGATCTTCTACTATGGTGATAGCAGAAATGATTAAAGGTTTTAACTCAGATATGAATTTTAGGGAAAAAGACTTAATTTGCATAACTTCATTCATACCTACTTAAAAATATCTGAGTGCTTCCAGCAAGATGATGTTGTTCCTATGTACCAATCAAACACTTAAGTCTTCTTTGTATAAGTAAAGAATAGAGATGGAAAGTATTTTCTTCCTTCCAGTTTTCAGATTCTATCTGATTATGGTCACTGACTTTGAATGCATAGATAATTTCTTCTCAAATTGTAGGGTGCAAATTGTTCCATATCTAGTGGAACAGACCATGGCATCACTTAGGACTTCTGTTAATTAATCCCCATGAAAATAAAAACCAAGTTCAAATACTGGAGATGACAGCTTTCTGTTACCCTTCAATGAGTATTCCAAATATTAGGAACTGTATTATGTTTATTGGTCATGCTCAAATGAAGTTACCTCTTTACTTTGTTCAATCACTGTATGATTAAAAAAAAACCCAAAACAAACAACGAACAAAACTTTTGATGTAGAAAATGCATGCTTCTTTCACTTCTTTGAGCACACCATCAAATAAAAATGTAAATAAATCCTATGTATGAGAATTCTAAAATATTTTTGGTACAACACAAGCACAATTGACTTTAAAAGCAAAAATTCTAAGCAATTAGAATCATAGAATAATTAAGGTTGGAAGAGACCTCAAGGATCATCTAGTCCAACCGTCCCCCCACCATCTATTACCCAGTAAACCGTGTCCTTCAGTACCACACCCAACCTTTCTTTAAACACCCCCAGGGACGGTGACTCCACCACCTCCCTGGGCAACCCGTTCCAATGCCCAACCACCCATACAGAGAAGAAATTTCTCCTCATCTCCAACCTAAACCTCCCCTGGCGCAACTTGTAGATGTTCCCCCTAGTCCTGTCACTAGTTATCTGCGAGAAAAGGTCAACCCCCAGCTCACCACAACTTCCTTTCAGGTAGTTGTAGAGGGCAATAAGGTCTCCCCTGAGCCTCCTCTTCTCCAGGCTAAACAGTCCCAGTTCCCTCATCTGCTCCTCATAAGACCTGTGCTCCAGCCCCTTCACCAGCTTCGTTGCCCTTCTCTGGACACGCTCCAGGGCCTCGATGTCTTTCTTGTGGTGAGGGGCCCAAAACTCAACACAGTACTCGAGGTACGGCCTCACCAGAGCTGAGTACATGGGGACGATCACCTCCCTGCTCCTGCTGGCTACACTATTCCTGATACAAGCCAGGATGCCGTTGGCCTTCTTGGCCACCTGGGCACACTGGAGTGAGCAGTCTCAGAATAACATCAGGATTTTGTTTTGGGGAAGCTACATGGTTCATTTCAAAAGAAGGCTGCCAAATTAACTAAGATTTTGCTAGGTTATGCAGGCAGATGATGATGCACTGGTCTGAGGCTTAGCTAATAGAACAGATCATGAGAAACTGCTAGATGTGACATGAGAAATGGGAAGGGACAAGCCAGAGAGGAGGAAAAGCCAGTGTAGGTAGGGGAAGAACAGCCATGAGAAAATAGAGGGAAGGAGATAATAAAAGGAGAGAGTCACCTGTACACAAGCTGCTTGTCAGCATGCTTGTCTGACTGAGCCTTGGACCTGATCACCACAGTCGGTCCTACTTTCTTATGAAATTTCTTATGAAATTTTATTCCTAAATCTTTTTTTTTTGTGTGCGAACTTTATTTTCTGTGAGTGTGTAATTTGCTAGTGCATTTCAAGCTGAGATACCAGTTAATAGAAGGAGATCTGCATCTGCAAATACCAAAAATCTCGGACACTGACCTGGGTTCTGGCCTTGGGTGTTAGATGAGCTTAGAGACCTTGCTACTGCTCAAGCAGGGTGGGAAGGAGAAACTTCTGGGCCACAGAAGTCCACTGGATTCATCTTCCACTTTACACATTTATGCAGACAATATGCTTAGGAATCATGACCCAGTGAAGAACGAACTGAATAATTTGACAGTGTAGATATATCTGTTGTGGCAATAAACCTGATTCTCACCTTGCCATCAGGGAGCTCAGAAAGAGCACCTACACATCCCCTCCATTACAGCACATGTGTTCTAGAAAACAATGGCACCATATTATGCAGAGATACATCCATCTGTTCCTCTAGAAAAGGAACTGTTGTACTGTGATATCAGGTTCCTAAGGAGAAACTATCCAGATTAAGATTACTCATTCTCTTTGAAATAAAAATATGCCAGATCTCACAGCAATCTTCCTCAATAATTTACAGTAGTCCTACCCTATTTGAAAACCCTAATAATAAATTAATCATCTTTAAGATGCTAATCAGTGACGCATTCAAGGACTGTTTTTAACTGAAGCATGTCTTCAGTAGTCCACTGCTAGAATGCCATATGGAAACTGATCTCAACAGAAGTGTTCCCAATCCACTTGCATTGGTCTCATTTTTCTTCTTCAGGGCTATGTTTTTTTCTGACATTTGCTGGTTTCAAGCCTTAGCATAAATCCTGTTGGATTCGGCTCCATCAGAAGCAGACTTCTTGCTCAGGAGACCACCACAATACTGGTTTCTTTTTATCTGTCCAGGGACAGAGTTTTATTTTGACTCTTCTGTATTTTGAGGGAAGAACTGTGGAAGTGATAATCTGATGGGAAAAAAGCTTTAATGAGGATCTTATATGCTAAACTTTCATGCACAACACAAAATTGTATTTCTACCCTGTTCCTTCTGTCTTATTTTTATGTGATTTGAGATTCAATGAATATTGCAAATGGAGTCTATTAAGTTAAATAAACTTTTGGTCTGGCTTTGAGAATCAGGAGATGTCTATAGTGAAATGTGTTCTTTTTTTTTAATAAAACAGCAAATATGACCTTAATTTCTACTACAATTTTCATCTCATGTATCATAAAGTTTTAATACATTTCTTTATTCCGAATTAATATAAAAGCAAAAATTAGTTTTCTTTTAAAATTATAGTGGAAAGTTTCCTTCTACTCAGTTTGTTCAAAATATGTTTATACTTACTGTATATAGCATCCTATATAACAAGTAAACCAAAAGCAAATCACCTTGAAATTTTTGAAAGGAAAAAGTATTAACTTCTAATTATGTTGGAATTAATTAAAATCACACTTTTCTTTCTTCTATTTTAAATCAAATATTCCTATACAAGTAACCTTTTCTGGTCATCAGAAAGTGATCATTGATGAATTGTATTGTTAAATGAGATCTATGTTTCTATACAGAATCAGTTAGTAAAGAAAAGTTTTAAAATGTATTTACCATGATATTAAGAATAAAAATCTGTTTTCTTTTGTACTAGCTAGCAATTTATAGAGCATTAAACACTGTAAAATATAAGTGGGAAAAAAAAGAGTTCTGATACATATTTAATTTTAAAACCCCCTGATTTTTGAAAGTAACAACTTACTCTGTTTTTATAAAAATGTCTGTGTTTCAAACAAAGAGAGGGGGATATATACTGTACAAGACTGGTTTGTCTCAGTGTTTGCCCTCTACGTCTTCTTGTGAATTATATCTCCTGATAGCTTCTTAAGGCAAGCCAAATATGTAGCTTAGGTCTTGACAAAGAGTAAATCAAAATGACTAACATACTCTTCTTTAACAAAGAACATAACTCAAAGTACAAACAAATTCTGACTACAGAACAGAAAACGATAGGTTTAGAATGGCAATTGACATCGAATTTACTTTACTTTTGGTACTGATTATATGTTACTGCTCACATCTTGACTAAACAGCCTTATTTCTCTGTTCTTCATTGCTCCATTAAAACAAAGTGCTCCAAAGACCTCTACATAGAAAGGTCATCTGTTATAATGCTTTCGTTTGCCTATTCCTACAATTTTCCTATTTGTCTAGCTCATTACAAATGATAAATCCATAAACTGTTTGTATGAAAACAAGACAATCTCATGTTTATCTCTCCTGTATTCTCACAATGTTACAATTCTCTGTGAATATGACAGAAGTAAAAATTTACCTATGTTTTAGGCATGAGACTTCATTAGTTTCATTAGTCCACATTCCGGCAGCATTGTTGCTAAATTTGACCACAGCACTAGGATTTTGCCATTACTAGTGAAAACCGTCAGGCACTATATTGACTTGGTAGCACTGAGTCTTGGAACTGGTCAGGGCTTGTATCATTCTCAGCTGGTTTTATTCTGCTTTAACAGTTGTAGTGGTCAAGTGACTTGCCTCAGTGAATGACACATATAGTAAGGGTCTGACAAAACTAGGTGGCCATTGAGTAAAAAACAATAGGCCTTTGTGACAAATGAGACTGGAGAAGGTGGTTGTGTAACTTCCAGAGTTCTGTTGGGAAGCATGGAGAAGTTTGTGATAAGAGAGCAAGTGTCCTGATTTAAGCTAAGACTAAGCAGAAAGAAAGATCAACATATTCCTGCCAGTAAATACCATGTATTGCTAACGTCTTGTCATGACTTCCTGCTTCTTTTTCTTTAGAAAGACAGAAATATCAAATTTACATACAAGGTGCACTGAAAAGATGAGCATAATGACTAATAAAACTGTACAGTTATTGCATCTCTGCTTAACAGTTCTTTCTGTAAAATTAATGGTGGTTTTCAGTACTAATTAGATAATTTGAAATATTAGACTTAAAACTGAAATTGGACTAATAATAAATGCTTGGCTCCATAAATACAGTATGTCTCATTTTGCTCGTAGCATGATTTTGAGTGTGACAGTACTTAAAGGTGAGATGAATAGGAACTTAATTCAGTTTCCCACCTTAGCCGTAAGTGTCATTTGAGATACCTAAGGAGCTGAGGGATCCATATATGTCTGACAGTTAAGACAGCACAGGTGGGATACCCTGCTATAATAAAAAGAGCTCTGGACAACCACTGAGCAACTGAATCATAGAATCATTAAGCTTAGAAGAGACCTCCAAGATCATCTAGTCCAACCGTCCCCCTACCACCTATTACCCACTAAACCATGTCCCAAAGTACCAAATCCAACCTTTCTTTAAACACACCCAGGAACGGTGACTCCCTGGGCAACCCGCTCCAATGCCCGACCACCCTTTCCGAGAAGGAATTTCTCCTCATCTCCAACCTAAACCTCCCCTGGCATAACTTGCAGCTATTCCACCTTCTCCTGTCACTAGTTTTCTGCGAGAATAGGCTGACCTCCAGCTCAACACCACTTCCTTTCAGGTAGTTGTAGAGAGCAATAAGGTCTCCCCTGAGCCTCCTCTTCTCCAGACTAAACAGTCCCAGTTCCTTCAGCTGTTCCTCATAAGACCTGTGCTCCAGCCCCTTCACCAGCTTCGTTGCCCTTCTCTGGACACGCTCCAGGGCCTCGATGTCTTTCTTGTGGTGAGGGGCCCAAAGCTGAACACAATACTCGAGGTGCGGCTTCAACAGGGCTGAGTACATGGGGAATGATCACAGAATATTAGATAGAGGTTGGAAGATCATTTAGTCAAACTCCCCTGCCAGGGTAGGACTACCTAGAGTACATCACT
>VWZZ01008059.1:0-13984 GCA_013399095.1 Psophia crepitans
GGGTCCCCAGCACAAGAAAGACCTGCTGGATTTCTTGGAATGAACCCAGAGGCAGGACCACAAAGACGATTAGAGGACTGGAGCACCTCTCCTGTGAAGACAGGCTGAGAGAGTTGAGGTTGTTCATCCTGGGGAAGAGAAGGCTCCAGGGATACCTTCACCCTACCAGTACCTGGGAGCCTACAGGAAAGCTATGACTGTTTACAAGGGCGTGTGGTCATAGGACAAGAGTTGATGGCTTTAAACTGAAAGAGTGTAGGTTTAGATTAGATGTTAGGAAGAAATTCTTTCCTGTGAGGGTGGTGAGGCACTGGAACAGGTTGCACAGACAAGCTGTGGCTTCCCCCTCCCTGGAAGTCTTTAACGCCAGGTGGGATGGGGCTTTGGGTACCCTGGTCTAGAGGATGGGAGCTGGAGCTAGATGATCTTTAAAATCCCTTCCAGTGAAAGTGTTCTATGATTCTGTGATTCTGTGATACTGAATGATGGGGAAGTGGTCTTTATAAAATAAGAAAGCAGCTTGTGAATGGTGGAGAAAGACAGTTGCACCTGATACCTTGATAATCCAACTATTTTAGGGTATATGAGGAGGAGCTGTTATAAAGATATCTGTTATATTTTAGATATGAATTATTGTTGTGATCTGTCATGCAGAGAAAAAACTTAAAAGAAGAAATTAAATCCCAACAATAAATAAAAAGGACTTATCTAGAATATGTTTTATTTTTCAATATCTTTTGCTAAGGAAGCAAATGATTTTCTCATTTTCAGCACAAATTCCTGCTAGACCAACAAACAATGTGTTATTATACTTTCAAGCCTCTTCTTCCTGGCAATTATTAATTACGCTTTTTTTTTTATTTATTCTTTACTTCGTTCCACCTCCCACCTTATGTTATTCAGTTAGTTATTTAAAATCAATGAGTTCATGCAAGAAGTTGTCTTTTTCCCTAAAAATAAACTTGATATTCTCCCTGTCTGAACAAGCAGTAAAATAAGATAAAATAATTTGCTGTCTCTTGAAGACTGCTGCTAACTATCTCATGGCCAAAGTCAGATTTCACAAAACATTTGCATTTGAAATGCTTTCATGTTTCAACACAACTTAAATGCCTAATTACCCTTGATGACTAGGGCTTTTGGCCGCAGATGCCAAGACAGGTCCCTAGCTCCATATTTGGACATCTAAAGAAGCAACCTGATTTTCAGGAATGTATAGCCAGCTACAAGAGGATTAAAAGACCCTTTGCACCTCTGAAAAACATGAAATCTTACAAATTTTAAATTGAGAGAGTTGACTTTAATGTATTTGTACCTTGCCCCTGCAGTAAGAAGTATTGCAATGCTCTTTGAAGAGTGCAGTTTAAACAGCTTAGGGAAAGCGATGCTTTCCACAGTATAAAACATGTTATCTAGGGCATGGATCTCTTCTATTAACAAACAGAAACTATTGGAAACTATTGAAAAATGAGCAGCTATAGATGCTTAAAAAGGAAAAAAATTGAAAAGAACATGAAAATTTTAAAAATTGGATGTAGAAGGCCATAGCTAACATCACACACTGTCAAACAGCAACTTTAATTTAGAGCAAAGATCATTCTTATTCAACTGCATGCAGAGCATAACAGCAGGACAAGTACAGCGCAAGGAGCAGTTAGCACGGCTCATTTTAGCATTTGCTGCTGAGATCAAGAAATGCCCTTTAATACTTACCTGTTCACTTGGAATGTTTTTAGCCATGGCATTACACTAAAAAAAAATCAAAAACCCACAACCCCAAAAAGCCAAACCCAGAAAACCCCCACCATAACCAACTCTGAAGAAATTCTAAGTAGTTTTAAAATTCCACGACTTTGGTCAAAGGACTGAAAAACCAGGTATTAAGGACTTCAGGCCTGTCAGAAGCTTCCTCCAATAAGAGGACTTCTGTCATTCACAGTTGGGCACGTTCAAGATTTCCTGTGTTACTTACCTTCATGCTGACAGCTTGAGCGTCTCAGGGGACTGTGGGATTTTCTTTCCCCTTTTTTTTCCTTTCAAAGTGTTTTGAGTGTCAGAGGGAGCTGAGGAGCAATGGAAAAGGGTGAGAATGAGATGGGTTTTTCAGTGTTTCAGCTACTCTCCATTAAATTTCAAACAAAATATTGGCAAGTTGCTAAGCCTTTCCCCCCTAACTAATATTTAAAAGCATTCAATTAAGATTTTATAATGTGTCCAATGAGTTAAACTGCCCCATGATATTAGAAAAATATTACATATATAAATAAAATACATCAAAGCATTAAAAAGCTATTACACACTCTGAACATAAAATGGCAGAATAATGATGGATCCTGCCATGCAGCAAACATATTCAAAAATATTATCTTCCTGGTAATGAAATGCCATCCGTTTCATTTTAAGCTAAATACGTTAGACATATCAGTGGAGTCTGTGCTGACACAGCAGTGAGTTGAAATTGAAAATCTGAAATTATATATATGATTGGACACAGTGTTAAAGTAATTTATAGGAAAAACCACAAATGTGCTGGGTCTGCACCTTTTGGTGAACTCATTTTAGAGAATCAGATAGAGGAAAACTCTACCATTTCTAATGTGCAGTTAGAATGGCAGCTCGCCAGGGCCCCAATATATTCAGTATGAGGGGCAGAAAAAAATAGGAGAGGAAAAAAGAAAGAGGCTAGGGAGGCTTGATTCAAATTACAACAATTCTGCATAAGCCATCAAGAAAATGGCATTCGTTTTCATCGCTCTGACCTAATATGATATAGCAGCTGTAGGAACTGTATTAGCTATCAAGACAAGTGGGAGATAACGGGGAAACATTTAGAGAGGGACATCAGGATAGGGCTAATTTCAGCTTGGCTGCAGATGCTTCGCATGCTTTGCCACGGAGAGCAAAGTGGCAGCAGGAATCATTATGAAGATCATCTGATACCCAAAGTTCAGGTTGAAATTCAGGTTCTGCTGACTGGAATGGAGCCTGAGTCATTACACCCCCCACAGCCCCCCACCCCACGCACAGACCCACACCCCCCTGCCCCCAGCAATGTGCACTGACAATTTCTCTCTCTCTTTTGTAAGTATTTTATTCTTCCTGGCTGGCTCATCTCCAGTCAACTAAAGAAAACCAAAGAAACAACAAGCATCAGGAAAGGATTTGTGCACAGAGCAGCTCTCTATGCTTTACTTTCAAGTATCATTTATCCTATTTCTTGCAGTTCCTTCCTGAATTCAGAATGTTTTTCATTTAGTTTGGGAAAAGATGCAGTAATTTACTATTAATATATGGATTCAGTCCTATCATTACTATTACAGTTACCAATGTGCTAGTTTATAGCATTAAATAACATTGTAATTATTTATTACTTGTTAATCGGGAGCAAGGTAATTGGTGTGGTGCAAAATATAGGCAGATGTTATCACAGAGCAGCTACTTTCTAAGCAGATCAGACGCACAAGCTATTTTGGGGTTTTATATTAATTTCCTACCTAATCTCCTACAAATGTTCTAAATTAACCTGGTTATTAAGAGTACCATTATCCTAATTTTCTTCAGACATCATAGCAGTCAGAAAACATGAAAAGAAGTGTTGACCGGGACTCTGAAAAATATTTCATATGGTTCTGTTGAACAACAGAACAAAATCCTTTAGCTTTGGGAGCAATGTGTAAACAGTGTGTGTGCTTTATTTTGGATGGGTGCTGCTTGTTATCTCTTTATTTTTTTTTTTGTTTCTTTTAATTGCCCGAGTACTATAAAGAGAAGTGGATTTATATCTTGTTGATACAACATCTACAAGGTTTATAGAAGCAACCCACTGCAGTAACTGGTAAATCATATTCTGCTCATATGAGAAGCATGACTGAAGAATTAATGCCCACAGAGAAAAAAGCCTGTGTACGTTTTCAACAACTTGCCTTTCCCATACCCAGTAATGAGGTCCTTTGGTGTTGGGCAAATCCATTTTGCTGTGGGCAGCTCAGAGAAGCTCTACCACACCACTCTCCTGGAAACCTCCTCCAGAGGACCCAGTGATGATGAGTAAAATGTTTCTTCCCTTAGCTATAGATCAGGGGGATGGTTGGACTACATGATTTTTGAGGTCTCTTCCAACCTTAATGATTCTATGATTCTATGATAGTTCCTGTGTGATGCCTTCACCACTAGCCCCACATTGTGGCAGGTTCCCTGTTCACACTGGTGAGAATTCTTAAATTCTCATTCCTGTTGGGTCCCAAGGACATATTTCCAGTTTGAATTTGGGGTCTTTAAAGAGCTGCTTTAGGGTATTCCAAATTTCCTTTCAGTCTTCGAGAAGCTCTCACAGTGGCACTTTTTATTCTGAAAAACCCGTCAGAGAATAGTATAATGAGGAAAAAAATACTTGATCTAAAATGCCCTATTCTCTAGCTTTCCTGGACTTTTTTTGTTGCTCCATGGTCAAAGTTCATGCTCCAAATGGGAAATGATTACACCTTTTAAGTATGACTCTCTACAACATTCCCTGGGTCTCCTCACTAAGTCTTCAGGAGGGTTGATGTCTTCCTAATTTTATAGTGCAGCTTTGTGGGCACTTCTCACCTAAAGAAGTTATACAATAGAAGCAGGACACATATGTGGACTTAGCCTACAGCACGGAGTTACAGTGCAGAACCACTTTTCAACACGTTCCTGTTTATCTCTCTCTCACCAACACTGACAAAAATATTTCCTCTCCTATTTTAGTAATATTTTCTTGAATGTTGGTATTAGTGCTAAAAGTATTTCGAAATCAAAAATGCAAAGAGCAAGAAGGAGTTAAGTTCCTCTTAGTTCTGATTGCCTTTGTCCCAGAATATTTAAGAAGTGCCAGGACTCCTACTCACGGCCACATTTACATTACTTGGAGTTCACAATAACAAGTTGGGAACCTTTGCTCACAGCAGTTCACCTGGACTCCATCAACTGAAATGCTTTCTGATCTGTTGTTTGATGTTTGTAGTAGGAAGGATTGAAAAAAAGTTTCTTCCTGGTAATTACTTCCTAAACAGAACTAATCCGGAACAGCTGATGTTCAAGGAGATCAAACTTAATGAGTGATTACAAATATGTAATCAGTGTTTTACAGCATATGTGCATGCTGGCTGACTTGTATACACAAGAAACAGAGGACACAACCATGAATTTTTGCTCTTTGTGGGTTATCAAATGAGTTCTCTGGTGGGAAAAGGGAGGTCTCTCATTCTCTCTGTCAGCCCAATGTTGCGTCATGATTCTTTTGTTCCGTTTGCTACTAGTATCATGTTTCATGTGTGACTTGGTCTGCAGGCTAGAGGCAAACATGAATTTCCTTACAAATAATAAATTTCTTGCATTCTCCCACGACAGAAAACTGAAGTCAACATTGGTTTAACAAACAGGGATTTTAATGAAATAGGGCTCAAATCACTACGATGAATAGGGCTGATGGCTCACGAAATTAGACTTTTTGGCAAACTGGTTAATGACTGACAAAACTGCCTGAACATCTCTACTTGTCAATGGGATGTTAACAACACTATGAAAAGTGACGGAACGAATATGTTAAGATGGTCCAGTGCAATCCCACAGCACTGCGTTATCAGGCAAAGAACAGAGAGAAATGTTGACATATCTAGATACTTACATAGACTTACTCTCTGATAATCAGCATTAACTAGTACTTTGCATTTCTTAAATAAGTGTTCCACTGGATATTACTTTAATTACACCACTGTAACCCGAATGGCAAAGTTATTCAGACTGCAGACAATTGTAGCATTGACAGACGTTTTTGAGAATGATGCTAACCTGCAGTAAATTAATCTTGTAAATACATCCAAGCTATTTTTATGTCTGGAGATAAAATAAGAATGCTAGTAAATTATTTGGAAGCTGTGAAACAACTACATACACTTGAGAATTGAAACAAGTTTTCAATTTTGTATCTTTTCCTTGCTGTCTGTGGAGAATTGAATAAAGTGCTGAGAATTTATGATGTCAAGACAAAATGGATATCCTCTGTGAAAAGAAGAGGCAGGATGCTAAAGAGTATCCAAATCTGGAATGGAATTCGTGTAGTGCCAAAAAAAGTCAGTCTGAAAACCAGGCAGCTTCTTTTTGGAGCACGGCCTAGATACCTATACCGCTTTCGAGTGAGGTCTTCAGCAAAATGTGTCTGTGCTGGTGTAGGAATGGGCAATACTGGCAGCGGAGCCACAGGGAGGCAAAAGAGGAAATCTGAGAACCACAGTGAGTGGCAACCTGTTCTGGGAACGTGCTGAGTGCTCACATTGCATCTAAATTTTTGCCACACTTAGGGTTTTTATTGCAGGTAATTAAAACGGAGAATAAGTAGCTCTTACAGACATATATTGCTACAGTACGTGCAGAAATTGCTGTTGTTATTGTCTGATTGGAAGTAGAGTCCTAATTTTCAATATTTCTGCATCTTCCTTTCTACATATGGGACCTTCCAAGTATATGCGGATCTTTCAAGTGTGTAACCACACGAATAGTAAGTCTCATTCTCCCTCTTCAGTCTAAAGAAGAAAAGTGTTTAGGATGTTGAATTGTTCACAGAAGTGGGTAAGCCTTTTTATATGAGGGTGGCTGTGTGCAGTGGGCCCACGAAGTAGCTCACACCTTTTTACCTTCTCAGAATGGATTCCAGAAGTTCAGTTTTATCTAATCAGAGAGAAATTGTGCCCCAGTATCAGGTTTCATGGTGGAACGAAGTTGTGAGCAGGGTTGTGATTGTAGAACCATGGCTTCTGCTGATTTACACATATCTTGGTTGCTTGCTTTATCTGGTGTACATGCTTGTTTTGAAAAGCCTTGATGAAATCTGTCTGAGATCTGGTTTTGGTGTCCAGGCATGATGTCTGAGTGAATATTTGGAGCTTCTGTCAGAATACTGGCCCAGATCCTTGTCTAAAATACAGTGGCATAAAGCCAGGACTATCCCATTGATTTCAAAGAAGTTACTGCAGGTTCACACCAGTATGTATAGCTCAGAGTGTCAGAGCTCTGCTGGGATGCAAAGTATTCAATTTAGATGAAAGTGGCATCACAAGGTTCTGCCATTTTCCTGTTGTAAGTCAGAACGTGTGTGCTGATTCCAAGTCAGAATTCTTCTGATGACGCAGGGGGGATACATTATTGGTGCTATACTAAGTAGCCACGTTTGTTTCAGTTTCGCCCTCAGTTTCACTGGGGATGCTCTCAGATAGCTGCATTCATATTGGACCTACTGTTGCCTTAAATCTGAATGTGAGATCAGTGATTTGCTACACTTAGCCAAATTTATTATTATTGAGTTAATTATTATTAATAATAAAATAATTATTAACAGAGTTTCATGACAATGAAGATGAGTGTGGACTTTGCCCTACATCAAAGTAGTGAGTTCTTTGATAATGCCTGGTGACAGCTGGAAAGATAGGCAAGCTTTTACATCCACAGGGTAGACTCTCTCTTCTGCCAGCCAGTATATCACCGAACAGAAATGCAGTTACTGTTTACAACCTTCCTGTATTTTCCTTCAAAGTTTCTCATATGCTTAATATTTCAGCTTTTGATAGTTAAGCAGTAAACAAGATAGACAATATTCTGTAGCAAGATTTAGACTCAGGCAAGTCCCTTTCCTAAAGGTGTAAGCACTTTTGTCTGGTAGTAGTAATATGGATAGGGATCAGTGTTGTTAATCTGACTGTAATGGGGGTTCCACAAGGAGGGGAAAAAAGAAAAAAGAAAAACTGTATGTGGTTCTCTTTAGCTGGTAGTAAACAATGTCAGAATTGATGTGTTTTTCTTTACTCTGAGCCGTTGCTTAGTGCACTGGGAAAAAAATTCTATTTCTTTGCCCGATCTAATAGTCACCAAAATTCCCAAATCTGTTGTCCAGTAATACCTGATAAGAGGGGGCTGTTTTTCTGCAACTAAATGGATAAAATGAATCTGAAGCAAATCCAAATGTCATCAATGAGAAATCTAGATAAAGATGTGATGTAGGGTTTTCCCAACATTTTATGGCAATTTTCATCATTTATGGCAGATCCATAATGATGCAAATTGCCGTCAAGTAGGATACTTCAGGCCATTGAAATACCATAAAACTGCAGGAGAAATAAATTATCATCCCTGAACTTTCTATCCAAATGGCTGTTGTGAGGAAGGAATGTAAACCAGTCTCAATGGTTCCCCAGGTTTGCTGGGCACCATGCCAGTCAGAAATTATTTCATTACAGTAATTCTTTGTTGCTGTGAAAGAAAAGGAAATGTAGACATGAGACAAAATCATGTATTATATTGATCAAGCTGAATTAAAATCTTATGTGATCTGGGATTTAAAAAGCAAGATGAAAAGAAAGAAAAAGAATGGTATTTGAACACAGAACTACATTTTTACAGTTTTTCTGGTAATACTTGTTTTCTAATTTCACTGGCACTTTGCACCCTTTGTATCAAGGTCCAAAATGACCTTATTTGTCCTATTGGGAGAATAGACAACACCTTCTTCGCAGAATAAACTTTTGACCCTTATTGTAAGAATAAAGCTATGCTATAATTTTCTCTGACTTTACCTTTTTCTGACTTTCTGTATTCTTTCTACTCTTTATACACTTCAGATTTAATTTAAGATTTATATGACTACAAATGAAAGAAAAACCTTTTATTTTTCATTGTCATCTGAAATTGATAACTGTGGCATAAAATCTGTTCGAATGTATTTATTTAGGCCCAGAATGCCTATTCTGTGTGCTTATAGACAGTTCTATTTTATCTCCTTTCCTTTCCTGTTATTTTTCATTACAGGCACTTGTAGTGTTTAAAAACACTGAACTCAGCCTGGTTCTTTGACAAGTGCTGCGTGTCCTCTGTTCCAGCCCAAGCTGACCGAGATCACACCATACTGTGCTAGAAATATTCAACATAACCACACCACCCAAACTTACCTGGTAGCACACTTGCTCACTCCAGTGTTGCTAGGAGTGATAATTTCTATATCTAGAAGAAAAACTCCTTTGGATTTTCCTTAATTGTTTGTAAATTTTGATGAGAAGTGTGTTGGTTTGTTTCATTAACTGCTTAAGAATGTTAGATTTTTTACATGAAATATTTTTTACATGCACAGACACATGTGGTGCTACAGCCATACAAAAAAGACAATGTTATTCTTTTCTGCTTATCTCAGAACACAAATGTTCTACAAGTATCTACTATAAAGTCTGCATATTTTGGTATTCATTTATTTGGATTTATTCAAAAGTGATCTGGATATACTCCTATGCAGCAGGCCATGGATAAAAATATCCAGGACTGTGTGGTCCTGCTTGAGCAAGGGTGTGGGCTAGCTGACCTCCTGAGGTCCCTTCCAATCTCAAGCATCCTGTGTTTCTGTGGTATTAGTACTTGTTTATTGTGTACATACTCAAAATGTGGTTAACTGAACCGTTACATAAATGTGAAAACAAATAAAGTAAATAGCAAGTGGTGACAAGAGTGGAGGGGACAGATCTTGGAGCAGGCTGTCCTGTCAGCTTGAGCATGACTCATATACTGAGTGTATGAAACAAATATATTTCTGGAACATTCGGTTCTCTGCTGCCTGATAATAATATGTTGTTTTCAGCTGTGAAAAAAAAATCAAGTGTAAAAAGTCCAGAGTTTTCCAAGCACCACACTGCTGCCTGCTAAGTATGTCTTTGCCTTTGGTAGGTGTGACTGCCTATGGATGGAGCCAGCAGAGCAAGAAAGGTGAACCAGTGCTATGCAGGAGATCTATAGGGGCAGAATGAGTGGTCACCCAACCCTCTGTGCCTCATTTTCTCTCCCCCGGAGCATAGTTGCCTTCCTCTCCAGCAAACTGAGGTAAGAAATACTTACGCTGCATGGATAACTAGGGAACCTGGGGGCAAGTGGGAATCTTGAGGTCCTGGTGGTACTCATGTTTCTTGGAGGTGGTAAGTGTCTAGCTGCTGTTGCTACAGTGTAGGAGAATGCTGAAGTCTTTAAAGGCCTGAGAAGTCTGCAAAACTACAAAGTATTATTATCACAGTGTTATACATGGCAGAACCATGAAGCTAAGTACAACCTGGCCAACAAGGCCTGTAGTCATGCAAGGATATGAACCTGAGCCTCCAAAGTACTCAGGAAATTTCATCAGAATCTGCGTAAGTAGGAAATGTTGTTAAAACATTTTTCTTTTCCTGAGAAGAAACCCATTCTGACAACACAAAAATTATTACCTAATATGAAAATATTTCTTTGTCTGTGCTTTTTTATAAGCAAAATTGGCTTTAAAGAGTAACAAAAGAAATCCATTATAGTCTACCTGGTAAATAACATTTCTAAGCAGAATTTTTAACACTTGTAACTTACAGCTTTAACACAAGAAAAAAGGAGTTTAAATTAAAAATGAAAAGCAAAATTATTTTATTTTCACTCTTTCTTCTGTATTGCAAAACTAATTTGGATATTTATTTATTCATTTGCATGTATGAGCATTTTTTACAACCTTATCTTTTTCAAATGATCATAGATTTGTTTTTCTTTCAGATTAAATGAAAGTTTGAAAGGACATTTGTAAGGATTTTGTATTCTCCACAAGGATGCTTTCTCTTGATGGGACATTTGAGATGGCCTGAATGTCAGTATCAAAAGAAGAATTGAATTATAGCCAAAATTTGCTGTATTTATAAATGGTACAGGAATGATTCATTTTTTTCTTTTTTTTCTTCAGCAAATACCTATTTGCCCAGTCGAAACAAATGCTGGGGGATATTTAGGCACAAAGTTTAGAGATGTTAAGAAGATTTAGATAGATGCCAAAATCCACCACCTATTTATCAGATAAGATAAACACAAATGATTTTTTCATATGTAAGTAATGTATTACCTAATTTCATTAGAAAAAGCCTAAGTGGTTCACAAACTGTAGTGATAAGGTAGCAAATGAAAGGCAGTCTTCTATAACTGTATTTTACAGAGTCTTGTATTTTGTCCTGAAACACTGTCAAGTAGTTCAGTAAAAACATCTTTCCAGGTGAGATACAGACCACCAGGAACTTACTAGAGCAGTTCCACATTTCATCTTGCTTCTGTATTCCCTCGGATCTTTTTGTGAGAACACTTTTTTGTGCGTGGTGGTACTAATAACAATGATTTCATTTTCTATTTAGTGTCATTAATTAGGTGCCAAGGCTGTGCAATTTCAATCTGTCTCTCCACATTGGAATTTTTCTGTGTTGTAATTGAAGTTACCTGTGCTTTTCAGCATTAGTGTTTTCAGACCCTACATAGTCGTTTGTTTTTATTGTGCCTTACTGAAGACCAGTAGGACGCTCTCTATGATTAAATTCAGGTGAACTGACCAGCAACTACAAATTTAAGAAACACCAGGGTAGCCCTTTTTTCTCCTGCTGGTGCACGCTGTTGCCTCTTTCTGACACTGAAGGTGGTTGTTTTTAAAGTAATTTCTTATTCTGAACTCCCTTATGGGGTATAAGGCATTAGCACATTATTTGTATTTTTATTATTGTTATTTCCTCACACACCCCCTCATGACACAAGGTTCCAAATGTCTTTGCAAAATCTATTCAAACCCCTTCAATTAATCAGCTCTTTAAGATGTCCTGAGTCACTCTTTTAGGTCCATTCAATGCTTATGGACTTCTCAGCCAGAAGTCAACATGCTCAATTAAAGAGATGAGATGGAAAAACTGCTTTTACGTAGGTAGTGAGAATCAAGGAATACTCTTGCTGGGATGTAGGTGACCCAAGATGAATCATAGAATCATATAATCATTAGGGTTGTAAAGGGCCTCAAAGATCGTCTAGTTCCAACCCCCCTCCCATGGGCAGGGACACCCTACACTAGACCAGGTTGCCCAAAGCCCCATCCAACCTGACCTTGAGCTCTTCCAGGTATGAGGCATCCAAAATCTCTCTGGGCAAATGAACATCTGCTAAAACTGAAGTGAGGGAAATTATTTTAAAAGCGAGGGATGACTTTTGGAGTCCAATTTAAGATCAGAAGAGGAGTCAAAGTTGGTGGAGAGTATGGTAAAAATACTCCATTCTATTGGATGTAGTAGTAAATGAAATATCTGCTACATGTTACATCTAAATTGTAATTTGTCCTCTTTCTTTTGCTAGTGAAAACAGGTTAGGGTAATAATGATGGAGAAAAGCAAGACAGGGGTGATCACTATCAATGCAAACTAATCTTTTCTTTTTAAGTCACAACACAAGTCAATCCAGAATGGAGAGCTGGATCCAGGACTGCCAGTGCTTACTGGTCTGCTCTAGTCACTTTCTTCCTGAGCGATGGAGTATCCTTATTCAATGCACAAATACCAACAAGGCATCAGAAGAATGCATGCAGTTGGCATTTCTTCACCCCTTCATGATCACCCTGGAGAATGAAGCAATAAAATGTTTAAGGGCATGTGAGACCTCTTACTGGGTTTTCTGGGTTTCCCTGAACCCAAAAGGCTGCCCACAAAATGAAACTGTTAAATGTATTCCCTGTGTCAAATAATCACACATCTGTCTGAGATTCTTTTTTCTGAATGCTCACATCTTCCTCACATGCAGGGCTGCTGAAGGATAGAAACAATGCAATTTTTATGGAAAACCTATTACATGTAAAGACGTAAATGCACGTTAGTACTGTGTTCTTGAAATTCCACTATTCAGTGGTACATTTCAATCTTCATGGAATAAAACACTCATCATTCATGGAGGTGTGGATTTTGAACCAGGACATTACTTTTTTTTTCTGTTAAACTGAGATTTTTTTGTATTGTCTCTTCTACTTTCAAAGACAGGCTCTCCTTTTTTCCATCGCATCTGTTTAATCTAATTTAATTGAGTGAAATAATTTCTCAGTATGCTTCTAAGCACGAGGCCAGAATAAGATAATTCATAATTTCACTTTTCCATAATTCAGGAATTATTCATTAGATCAAGTTTTAATCTATGATAAATCTCAGGTCACAGCTGAAATAAGGGCCAAATTTTATTAAACATGGTGCAAGTTTTAAAGCAATCTCTGCTTGGAAAGACTTACAATTTTCAAAGATAAATATTAAGACTTAACTTCTACAGCTGATCATCTAGCCTCAGCAGACATGACATAAGTTGCTGAGGTCCTGATGTTTTTGTGGCGGTGGATCGTCTATGCTCAGGCTTCGTTTACAAGATAATTCTGTCTGTTTTAAAAGTCATTCTGAGACCTTGCAGCTCTGACATGACTTATTTGCTGTTTTTATAACCCCATGTTTTGTGTATAGGGATTCTTCTGCGGTGGTTGTGCTGGTGATGTAAATATTTTTGGCCATTTGAGCAGAGGTCTCTCTGGAGTGAAGTGATATTGCTCCTATGGCGTGGTATAGAATTAGAGTGTAACAACATTTAACGTTCTATAACATACCAAACTGTATTTAACATTCAGATACCCTTTATTTTCATAGAATCATAGAATGGCCTGGGTTGGAACCTCATCCATCCTGGCCTTAAACACTCCCCCAGGGAGGGTGTGTGTGTTTGTGTGCGGAAGCCACAACATCTCTGGGCAACCTGTTCCAGTACCCCACCATCCTCACAGGAAAGAATTTCTTCCTTATATCTAATCTAAATCTCCCCTTTTTCAGTTTAAAACCATCAACTCTTGTCCTATGACTACATGCCCTTGTAAACAGTCCCTCTCCAGCTTTCTTGCAGGCACCCTTCAGGCAGTGGAAAGCTGCAATTAGGTCTCCCTGGAGCCTTCTCTTCTCCAGGATGAACAACCCCAACTCTCTCAGCCTGTCTTCACAGGAGAGGTGCTCCAGTCCTCTGACCGTCTTCGTGGCCCTGCCTCTGGGTTCACTCCAACAAATCCAGCAGATCTTTCTTGTGCTGGGGACCCCAGAGCTGGATGCAGTACTCCAGGTGGGGTCTCCTGAGAGCACAGTAGACAGGGACAATCACCTCC
>VWZZ01008059.1:14599-36354 GCA_013399095.1 Psophia crepitans
CCTCAGCTTTCTCCATATTCCAAGTATCCAGTTCTCTCATTTCCTTCCAAAGAGGGCCCACTTTTTCCTTAGTCTTCCTTTTATCGCTGTTGTACCTATAGAAGCTTTTCTTGATGCCCTTGATGTCCCTGGCCAGACATAATTCTAGCAGCTTCGTTGGCTCCTCTGTCACTTGGAGAGGGAAGTTATCATCAGCCTCCTGGATTGCTTGTGGTCTGCTATGTTGTGCCTCCAACAGATGTTGGGGTGGTTGAAATTTCCCATGAGTACTAGGGCTTGTGAATGTGAGGCTACTCCTATCTCTCTGTAGAGGGCCTCATGCACTTGGTCTTTCTGACTGAGTGACCTGTAGCAGACCCTCACTAATGTGTCCCTTATCCCTGCCCTTCCATATTCTCTGTGTCCAAACCCCTTGTTTCCTTCCAAAGAGGGCCCGCACTTTCCCTGGTCTCTTTTTTATCCCTGACCTAACTATAGAAGTTTTTCTTGTTGCCCTTGATATCCCTGGCCAGATTTAATTCTGTCAGGGCTTTGGCTTTCCTAACTTGATACCTGACTGCTTAGACAATTTCTCTGTATTCCTTTCATGCTACCTGACCTTTCTCCTACCCTTTGTAGGCTTCCTTTTTGCATTTGGGGTTTCCCAGGAGCTCCTTCATTCATGTAGGCCACCAGGTGTTTTTGCCTGACTGCCTCTTTGGAGGGATTCATCACTCCTGAGCTTGGAGGTGATCCTTGAATACTAACCAGCTTTCCTGGACTTTTATTTTCTGGACACTAGGATTTTATCGCAATGTGTCCTATGAAGCAGATCTTTGAAGAGGCCAAAGTCTTCTCTCCTCAATTCCAGGGTAGTGAGCTTGCCGTAAGCCCTCCTTGCTGCTCTAAGGATTTTGAACCTTGCCATTTCATGGCCACTGTGGCCAAGCCTGCCCTTGCGTTTCATGTTCCCCATCAGCACCTACTTGTTGGTGAGAACAAGGTCCAGTACAGCACCTTTCCTCTCTAGCTCTTCTGTCACTTGAAGAGGGAAGTTATCATCAATGCATTTCAGGAACCTCCTGGATTGCTTGTGCTATGCTGTGATGTCCCTCCAACAGCCATCAGTGTGGTTGAAATCCCCTAAGAGGACCAGGGCTTGTGAACATGAGGCTGCTTCTATCTGTCCATAGAGGACTTCATTTGTTCGGTCTTTCTAGTTGGGTGGCCTGTAGCAGAACCCCACTGTAGTTTCCCCTGCCCCTGACCTGCCTTTAATCCTGACCTACAAACTCTCAGCTGGCTCCTCATCCAGTCCCAGCCAGAGTTCCATGCACTCTGGCTGGTCATTGACATAGAGGGCAACATCCCCTCCTTGTCTCCGCTGCCTGCCCTTCCTGAAAAGCCTGTCTCCTTCCATTCCAAGACTTTCATCATAGGAACCATTCCACCATATCTCCATGATGCCAATAAGATCACAGCCTGCAGGGGTGTGCACGTCTGTAACTCTTCTTATTACTTATGACATGTGCCTTTGTATACAGAATGTTAAACTGGGCCCCGATGAAGCTGACTTGTTGTCTGGAGTGGCTGGAATTCCTTTATGCTGCGCTTCAGGTGCTCTCTGCTGACCTGTGATCCTTCTCCCAGCTCTGGGCATCTATTGCTGGCACTGGCATCAAACTAGTAGGAGTGGGATGGGTTGAGGTCCTATCCGTCTTCACCATCTTGGTGAGCCTATGCCCAAGACACTCTTCCCCTGCTCTGACAGAAAGACCCCATCAGTTCCCAGTAGATCAGGTTTCTCAAAGTGAGTCCCGTGGTCCAAGTAGTTGAACCCCTGGCTGTGGNGGGTGGTTCATATTGAGGTTCCCTTCCCCCGGCAACTTTAGTTTAAAGCCGTCTTCACCATCTTGGTGAGCCTATGCCCAAGACACTCTTCCCCTGCTCTGACAGAAAGACCCCATCAGTCCCCAGTAGATCAGGTTTCTCAAAGTGAGTCCCGTGGTCCAAGTAGTTGAACCCCTGGCTGTGGCTCCAGTCCTGCAGCCATTTGTTGATTCACCAGATTCAACTGGTCCTTTTGTACCCCTTCCCTTTGACTGGGAAATAAACTACCTGTGCTCCAGGGTCCCTTACTGCTCTGTAATCCTTCTTGATACTCCTCAGACTGCTCCTGGCTGTACCACTGGTGCTCACATGAAACAAGAACAGCAGATAATAGCGGAGTGTACAAGGCTTGGTAGTCTGTTGGTGACATGCCTGGCCCGAGCCCCCAGTAAGCAGCACACTGCTCTAGGGAGTGTGTCATGTCAGCACATGGGTGCTTCTGTACCTCTCTGAAGGGAGTCACCCACTGCCATCATCCGTCACCTTTTCTTAGTTGCGCTGGTTGTTCCATGAGGAGCAGACTGGGCTGCCTTACTCAGCTCCAGCGCCTCTCCTAGATGTGGCAGGTCTTTCCTCTTCAGTGTGCAGAGCAGTGAAGCAGCATGTCAGGCTTTGGGGGAAGTCTCTTCCTCCTGCTAGTCCTTGCCGTCACAGGCTTCCATTCTTTTGCATTGTTGCCCCCCCTCCCTTCTGCCCGTGCCGGTGGGGGAGTTTTTGGCTGTGGGTTGTAGCTCCACCGCAGACTGCACTTGGAAGCAGCTGTCCAACTCTTCTCATCCTCCCTGATGTTTGGCAGCCTTCTCACCTCCTCCTGCAGCTCAGCCACCTGCTGCAGGAGGTCCTACACCTGGGCACATCACCTTGTGCAGGCAGGTCTGCCGATGGTTCCTGCCCCGGGGGAAAGGTCTGGGCACTTCCTGCAGCCTGAGGTCTGCATTGCAGCCTCTCCCTTCAGCAGCTCCATCTGGGTGGAGGCATCGGTCACCGCTGGGGCAGATGGTGCGGACCCCCCAGGCAGAGCTGCAGCCTTTGCAGATGACCCTTTGCCCACCGTTGTGCCTTGAGGGTCAGGTAGGACAAGGGCACTTGACCTGTGCAGACGGTCACAGAGCGGTGCCTGGTTGATGGGATGCATGGACTTCAGGCCTCCCCCTGGGCCAGGGGAATGCCCCTTCTTCATAGAGGCACCCTCCCTGTGACACTTAAAATTAGAATAGCTTTCACAGTGATAGTTTGCCTATTATTATTATTAATTACTATTTTATATCTTTATTATTTCACAAAATTCACAATGGCTCACTGCACCACTGCAGACAGTTTTACAGCCAAAGGTGCTTGCTTGTCTGTTTCTTGCATTCTATTAAATATTTCTTATTCCTTCAGACTGCACTACAAGGACCATTTCACTGTCCCCTTTGGCTTCTGCATCTTGCTTCCACCGTGAACAGACAGGTAATAACCATTCAGCAGGGCCATTACCTCTTCTAAAGACTATTATCAAAATGGTCATTATACATAATGGAGATTATTACAGGCAGCTTGAGAGATTTTTTAGATACATCTCTACAGTAATAGGTGGCCCTTTTTAGCCTTACACATTGGTGCGAATAATACTAGGGCAAAAAACACACAGCAAATATTGCTTTTTATCAAAATTTTTTAGCTTTTAATGTATTTCTAGGATTGACTTCTGGATTAAAATGATATTTATACAACATCTGTGAACATTACCTGTTGATAAGTGCATCAAACTAGAAGTGCGACAATGAAGAATTACAAGCTTGAAAGGTAGGCAAGATAGATTTTCTTCCTAAAAGCTATGAAGTTATAAGTAAATATTATAATACAACAGGTTTCCAGACACATATATATATATTCTTTAGAAAACAGTTGGAACCCAGTTTTAAAAGAATCTCAACCTGTTCCCCTATGGAAAAAGAGACCATATGAAATTGCTACTTGTTCTTTTCATAGCAGCATTTGTTTACCAATTTATTATATTTCTTTTTCACTTGAAGTTTGAAATGCAGAATCTTGGCTAATCCAAGGAATATCTCCAGGGAAGTTGAGCCTAAATCTTGAAGAGATGTGTCTTTTTACTCTACTTCATCAACTCTCCAGTTCCATCCATGGCACGTAGAAGAATACTGTTTGCAGCCCTACTTCTGCAATAATCTGGTACACTGCAAAGAGAAATGCCAAACTAATGTGCATTTACATCTTGGGTTTGGCACAACTGATTTTGAAGAAACGCAGTTCGGAGGAATGCACTGAGTGGGGAGGGGGAGGAGGTGGGGATCTTTTTTCCAGTTTAATCATGACTCTCACTCAGAGGAGACTGGTGTTATTTATACACAACGTTTGAAATTGTCTGTGTTAGAAGGCACAGCTCCAGTGTGCCAGGTTTACTGGTAACTATGTCTCTCTTCCCCTCAATTCTACGTTGTATTCGAATCATAGTTCAAAGCAACCCACTTCTAATAAAAGGTGAGTGAATATGGGATTATTATGAGTATTTTCCTTGTCTTGATTATCCCTGCTACATGTTGATTATACACCTTTCCTCTTAAAGAACATTCTCTCTTTCTGTTGGGATCTATGATCTGCCTACTCTGCTTCTAATAATGGCACTTATCATCTGAAGGAAATCAGAAATGGCCTCCTTACCTAGCCTTTTATTTTCCTTCCTCTGCCATATAGTTCATTCATCTCTCTTTTTTCATTTTGTCGCAGCTATACGGATATCTCCCACACACATTGTATTTCTCATCACACAGTTCTTGCTGAAGTGATGCATCCTCCTCTAAGTCACGCTGTCTCTTTCTGATGCAGCCCTGGCTAACAGGAGAGCACTGACCTCTGAAATCTGTGTGAATGGGCAGTGCAGAAGGAACTCAGGCCATAACAACTGTAACCAAAAGGTGATCAGAAGAGAGATTCTGCTCTGAAATCTGTTTTCCAGAATCCTGATTAATGATGGAGATGTATTTTCATCCCTTCAGAGCTCTTTAATCCAAATCCGTTTTCCTCCAGTAGCCTTTTAAGGTCAATTATGAGAATTAAATCTGTGCGTGGCTTGCAGAGGGGCAGAAACAAGGACACCTGGCATAACTTTTACTTTTGTGACTTGTGCAGTGCATATGAATATGAACAGGACCCTTCTGAGCAATGACAACACCTATGCCATCTTGTGGCTTGCCTGTTACAGAAAGGCTCTTAAACATTCCCACCCTCTGGTTTTCAACAGTTCTTCCTTTCTCTTCTCAGCTGTCCTGCAGACATCAAACACACGACTATGGTTGTGTATCCAGCCCTCATGGGTTCCAGAGTGCAGGCATCCAGGAGCTCAAGTCTTTTTCTGTATTAAAATCTCATCATTTGTGGCATCAAGCCATCTGTTACCGAGGACTTACGATGTTAATAAGTTACTGTGCTGAGTGACAGCAATTGACCAAGAAGAGCTGTTTGGCTCAACACACCACTGGAAATAGAAGTCTGAAGATGATATTAATCAGAAAACATTTCCACTTTGGGACTGGTTGCTTTAAATCATCTGAATCTGTGGTTCCCCAGACCAGATGATAACATGTGCCAAGAATAAAGTTTCAATCATGTAATATTATTATTGGTTGTGAATTCATATTTTTCACCCAGTATATGCAGGTGTCAAGTATGACAGATTTTGGACCTCATTCATAACTAATGCTAAGGAACTCTCTCTGAAAGAGAGCAATGGCATAAAACTTATGTAAAATTCAACTGAGCTACCTCTGAGAGATGTTCCTTTAAGATACAGGGAATTAAGTCACTGTGGCAGTGTGGAAGTGTTATGTCATCCCCCCCGCATGCATCATGCAACACCTTTCATCATTAACAAAGGCTTGGTCCAGGTCTGTGATTTATGTCAAGTAAAAAAAATAATTGTCAACAATTAATAACACCTGCATTAATTTAGGTTAACTGAGAGGGACCGCCACACTTAAAATCATAGACAAAAACCAGTCATGCTGCAGCTATATCCCTTCTTTGCCTCATTTACAGCAGAAAAATGGATGGGTGGAACAGGGGCTGTGATAGGAGGTTTCTTGATAATGTTAACATTAGCAAGACTTTTTCCCCGATGCCAGAGCCGAGGGGTTTAACTGCATGAAATCCAGGAATTGTCACTTCACTTAACCAGTGGCTTGTAGGTTATCTGAAAGAGAAAAATGAAATGTATGGTGGGAGGGGAATTTAAATGAAAATAGGAGTTTTTAATTATTTTTTTTTTAAATCTTACCTATTCAATCAATTTGCCAGTTTGGGTCTGCAGGAAAAAGCATTAAAGTGGCTGGACAGCCAAGCCTCACAGTCCCTTACAGAGCAGTTAAGTTAGGAGCTGTAAATCCTTAGCAGTATGTGAATTAGTTTGCTAGTTTTTGCAGCATCCTTTGACTCTGAAGGAAAAAAAAAGGGGAGGGGGGCATGGAGAGAGAAAGCCTGCCAGCTATTTGTGAAGTAAATGTTCCCATTTCTTTTAAAATACAATAGCGAGTGTAATTTTGTCACATGCATCTGTTGCTATCACCTCTCACTTTGTGCTGAAGTGCTCACCAGAGCATTTACAGAAGTGATTCTTCCTCCCACCCCTGACATCTGCCACCAAAAATGCTGCATTATTCATCAGCGTGCTAATGGCAGGTGATGAGATCTTTTCACGCTACATCCCTCTCAGTAGGTGTTTATTACTCTGTTCACCAGCAGCCCTGCTATTACTGCGGGGCCAGAAGAACTCTACATACTCGCTTGACAGGTAATGGGAAACGTGCTCTGCTCCCTTGGCTCACAAGTGCAGATGAAGGTTATTACTAGGGCAGCTGCAATATCATGGGTGCAAAGAAGACGGTCACTTTAAGTGAACAGCTTAATTCTGGAAATCCATACAAATCATGTCAGCACCGTGATAATCCATCTTCTTTACCTTCTATCATTTCAGCAGTCATCACACTGTAATAATTTTCTCCTGGTTCACCTGTGGTCTCTATGAATAACAGAGTGGGGGGAAAAAAAGGAAGGAAAAGAAGATGAGTTTGGCTTAGTGTCTGATGATCACACTGGTGAGGAATTTATCTCTGTCTAGTAAGCAAGATGCTGTCTTGTGTGTGTGTGTGCGCGCGTGTATGTGCGCGTGTGAGCACGTATGTGTGTGCATGTGATGTTTGTGCTTTGAGGAGGGGAGAACCTTGTAACCAGCACTGAATATGTGTGTTTAATTTAAAAAAAACCCAACAAACAAACCAGCTTGACAAGAAAGGCAAATCTCTACTGATTTGTCTGAAGCCTTGTGACAACAATTACAGAACATAAACATGCCAGAGCACAGGGGAAATTGGAGGAGGAGAAATTATTTTTACCCGAGATAACTCAGTTCACTAACAAGCCTTCCCTGGTTGTCTTCCTTCTGGGTTTCTCACTTAGACACGTTGTAACATCCTGAGCAACCCATAACAAAACCCTCACCCGACACCAGGAATAGGCAGACCTCTTTATAATTTAAACATGCAGCCTCGATTTCACATAAGAGGTATAACTTTCTGAGACTAATGTTTCCTTTTCTAAAACAAAAGGTGTGCTGGGTCTGCAGAAATCTCTCGAGTCCCTCAAAATGAATGATGCAGTGAGGCACTGTGTGTTTTTTGGAATGTATCCTCCCAAAAAATGAAAGCTAGGGAGATTTTGAGACAAGCAAAATTGGCTGCAGTTTTGTATGTGCTACAACTGCTGAACTGCACCTGTTTCCCTGTTAGTACAGCCTACAATAATTAAACAAAAACTGAACTCTGAAAAAAAAGAAATTTTTCTTCTTATCACATTTTCATCCTTAAAGTCCTATTTCTTATTTCCATGTGATAACTGCAGGGTTGCTTGTTATTCCTAGCAGAGGAAAAATTCTTTTTAGCAGGGGGAACTAAAAGTAAAGGAAAAAAAAATATTTCAGGTATCTATCTTGTTTTTGACAAGCATGTTTAATTTTATCTGTTGAGCTTCTGTACCAGTTTAACCTATCAAACTTTTGAATGGACACCGTAGACTACGTATCCAATATTTGCAAATTGAAAGGTATCACGACCCAGAGATGGAAAGGAAAATAGATGCACATGGGAAGACTTGTCAGAGCCGTTAATAGTTCCCTACTCAAGTAACTGAGATGGAGAGAGAATAGAGCGGTCTCAGGATAGAGAAAATCTCTTGTGCAGGAGTGTCCTTGCTATTGTGACCAAGGGGTGCCTTTTGCTGGGGAGGGAAGGTGGTGAGTGGCTGGGTGTGTTTGTGGAGTTACAGCTGCAAAGTGTTAATCCTTGCCTGGGGTTTAGCAGGGAAAACAGAGACAATTCTGGAAATGCAAGAAATTTTCTGTGAAAATAATGAGTCTGCCTTATTTACCAAAATGTTGATTTCGCTAAGGGATCACTCCTCATTCCACTGGTAGTAAAAATGTAAGCTACAGCTTATTACTAGCTGTATTTTCTCTGTTTCAGTATATGAACTTATTCAACATAGCTTTAACTGAAGGGTTTAGTAAGACAGTGGCAGACTGAGTAAGGAAGAGATACAATTCTCCTAAGAGTTGATAGGAATTCAGTTCATAGCAAGATGACAACAGGAATGTATCTGCTGCAATTTGAAATTATTAATTTCTTTGATTTTTATATGATGAAGATGTCATCAAAAAAAAATTCCATGTGCAAGCAAAAGATAACATCTCAGGGCTTTCGTGTTGCTAAACATATGTCATTTATGGTGATGTCAGCATCGCCATTGAAGTGTAATTGTGATAAAAATGTAAGTCCTTTCTTTGGGCTTAGTAGGTGTTTGAGAGGAATTACATTTAGGAAATCACCCTGCTTACCTTTGATATTAATAAAAACCCAGTAAAGATCAATGTTTGTGCTCGAAACACATCTAGATTGCATAATGGTGATGTTGAGAAGGAAATAATGACCTTTTTATCCTAACTTCCTCTTCAAAGTGGCAAAATAACAACTTGGATTTATGAAAGCACTTTGATAGTTTTCTCTAGACATATACAAATTTTTAGGTTTACCAACAGAGACAAGAAGCAAGTAGGACAGCAAAAGGTAAAGAAAACTCTAAAATATTCAATATTGAAATTATTGTGTTATTGACCAAAATGAAAAAGTGACCTACAGAAAGTTATAAGAATCCACATACAGAAAAAAGTGGGTTTCTAATTAATAACATTCCATTTCTATAAGAAAGGGAGTGCAGAATCCTGTATCCAATCTGCTGAAGATGACATCCAAGAGCACAGGGGAAATGTTATCAAGACCATGGTGAAATACACGGTGAAAATAGTAGGAGAAAGATGAGAGAGTTTCTTATACAGGTTTTAAACTTGAGATAGTTCAGCATATTAGTTTGGACTCATTTCAGAGGGAGGAAGCAGCTAACACAGTCCTGCAGCTGAATCATTCTTCTCAAGTCTCTCTTGGTCATCAGTGGTTAGGTGAAGAGGGCCTGTAACCTTTTCCTATTCATGGGAGTGGAAACATTCCCATTCTAATGATCTGGCAGAATTCTTTAGTAAATCTGTTCTCTAATTGCATGGTAATTATAACTGGTTAAAGAAATGTCTCACTGAACTTTTTAGGAAAAGTTTTGTCTCTATTACAATGCACAAAGACTAAAAATCTCAAAATACAGCATTCTTGTTGGTGGAATATTTTGAGGAGTATTTTTTGGTGGATGTTGTGTTTGTTCCTCCCCTCCCCCTCAAATAACATGTTTTGTATTTTAAATTAATGCTCCAGAGGTAGAACATGATATGCTGATGTTGTCAAACAATATCCTTATCCATCAAAACCATACATTTTTCATAATTTCATATTAAATTTTGAATTTTCTTGTTTGCTTTTTTTTCCTCCAGAATCCCTCAAAACCCAGAAAGTACCAGAAATTTCAATGTAACCGGGAATTTCATTGTTGTTCATCTTGACTATTAAGCTGCACTTGTGCATGGCCAGTGGGATATATTTGGGAACAGTTTTTAGCCTGGAAAAAAAGATTTCTTATTGCCTTTATGTCTGGATGTTGCTACAGTCCATGTTAACAATCATTACAGACTACAGAAGTCACTGAAATATTCAGAATAATTGTTGGGCTAAGTACAGTTTGGGTGGCTATTTGAATTGCTCAGATTTTCTGTGACTTGTCATTTTGTGTGTTCGCTTTCTCCAGCCATGTTTGTTGCATGAAGGTTAGTGGACAGGATAAACATAACACAATGGTGTTTTCCCAGCAATTCTTTATCCTTCCGTACATTTTTGTATAATAATGGATTATATAGAAAGCCAAATCTTTTAGAAATTGAGAGTGATTTTGGAGAGACTTGCCTGATCACAGACTGATGACATGATTTGTGACAACTCCAATGACGAAGGAAGGACTGCAAGCACAGAATGTTGAAAACAGAAAGCAACTCACACAGGAAAATCCCCATTCCTTGGGCAGCACAACTAATTTCATGCAGGACAGTTAAAGTCCAAGTTCTGAGGAGAACTAGTGTCTCTCTCACAGGCTCTAATGCTATGTGATATCCTTTCAGCTTTACATTTTGGAAATCCAGATTTTCACTGTTTTACAATGATTTATGGACTGCTGCATAGCTATGCTGGCAGCTAAACATTTTTTAAAAAAAAATTGCTAATGATGTAAAGGAAAAATTCAATGCATGGGATGAACTATGTAGTTAGTAAGTTGGGGACTTAGTTGTCAGGTGTGAGTTACATGCAGAATTTTGAAGAAGAGATCTTTCTGGATTTGGGTTAGGTGTTTCACATTTGTGGCTTGTTTGATGGGAGTTATTAAAGTGTTTTGGTGTTTGGTTTGTATTTTTTTTTTTTATTTTTTTTTAAACAAGTCCTTTTCTTCAAACTAACTCTGAAATTGGAAATTTTTGGGTTAAGAAAAATGACAGCAATGCTGATGGCACTGCTCTGGAGGAAAGAAAGCAGCTTTCTCTGTGGCATTGATCTGTACGCAGGCTGTCATGTTCGCCTTGCCCTGATGTCCTCGGGAGGACAGAGGTACTCTTTTCCTTAGAATGGCAGTCAGGCAAGTTGTCGAGAGATGACAGCCAATAACCATCCACTCTAGATTAAACAAAAGAAGTTGTTACAGACTATCTGTGAAAGGAAAACCATGTTTTCTCATGAGGTACTGGCCACCTTACGTAGATGTGATACAACATCTGTGCACTTAACTTGCGTCCCTGCTACGTACACCTAAGATGCCTTAATAAATGACCTTGCTTGTTTCTTGGTCTATTAACTTTGAGAGATGAGTCTTTTGAAGTGTTTTCTGAGGAAACATACTGGTCATCTAAAGACTGGCATAGCTGACTACTTCTATACAAGTATATCTGTAATTGTATGGTTCTTCAATTTTTTCACCTAGAGCACTTAACTATATATTTCTTGCTATCTTTTCATGATCTAATTACTTATATACAAAACTTGTTGCATATATACAGGGACAACATAATACTGTTATGTTTATTTCTTTATAAAGATTGTAGTACAATGTATATCAGCTAATCCTGAAGCCTAAACTTGGCTTTGGCCTGTGACTGTTTCCGTATACACTTAGCTTTGTCTGTATCATAACAAACTCTGCTAAATGGCTGGAAGTTGTCATAGTCCATAAGGTTAAGCACAGGTATCACTCTTTGATGGGGTAGGGCCTTTGTCTTTCTCAGTCTGACTGCTCCAAAGGGATGGCTTTTAGGTCTGGATGCAATGTAGAACACAGACAATACTGTAGACTTTGGCCTGCAACTAAAAACACATTTTGATTTCTTCCTGGACTATAAAACACTTCCTCATCTTATCTGATGACAGTTATCTTATATCTAGTACTTCCAAAAAAGAAACAACGAAAAAGGAAGTATTTTCTTAAATTCCTCTTTTTGTCCATTTGGGTTTTTTTTGGGTTTGTTTTTTTTTTATTGTTCGTAAAGTTTTTTCTGTGATGAGTAAAAGCTCTGAAGGAGCAGGCTCAAAGTGGCTGTCAAGCAGATTTTTTTCCCAAAGTAAAAGGTGCTGACAGACAAAAGAACTATGTCATGAAAAATTTATAACCAAATTTCCCACAACAGAAAAGGGGCAAAACCACCTCACACATTAAATACCAAATCCTCATACATATCTGCTCCAGTGCTGATTCAATGGCAAAATAACTTTCAAAATGTTTTATGGTCCAAAGCAGCTATAAAGTAGCTACACTTGTCATTTTAGTAGACTAAAATCAGAATTATACTAATATTCAGTCGGGTGACAGCAATATATTATCTTGTCAAGCAGGAGATCTGAGTTTGCAGGAATACATTGTAGGTTAGAGAGAGGAGCTGTGTGAAGGATGCATTTAATTACATAAATAATAATAACAGTAATGATAAACTATAAAACTGGTTTTACACACTAGAGTATATATAATAATATGTGGATATACATATTTATATTCATATAAGAATATATATAAGCTTGCTGGCAAATACCAATGCACATTCTGAGCTAATGTCTCATCTTTTACATACCTTATAGCTCTTATTTGTGTAAATGCATATTTCAGACTAAAATAAACTATAAAATACTTTTCAAATTAAAATAAGTTATAAACTGATGGGATAAGCATTTGACCCAACATAGAAGGATAAGACTTCAGATGTGCTCATTTATCTTAGGTTGAGCATGAGTCATTAATGTGAGATGTCAGTAAAAACCAGCTAATCTGATTTAGGATATATCAAGCAAGATTTTTTTTTTTTTTTCCCAGTAGAAGCCATATTAATGCTGTTGTACAAGGTCCTGGTGACACCAGTCAGTGTATCCAATTGTGGTTATTCAGAAAGGTATACTCAAATTGGAAAGGGTGCAGAAAAGGGCAACTGAGAAAGTCAGGAAACAGGAGACATGTCATGTCAGGGGACCCCAGACAAGTTTGGGTTGGTAGACCAAGAAAAAAAGGATTACTGTATTTAGAATCATTATTGTGTTACCTCTCTGAGAAAATCTTTTAAATGGAGATTACTGCTGGTACACAAGGACACAGGGAATGCAGCAAATAAAGGACTGTAAATGTGCGTATTTGAGAAAACTGATATTTTAGAATAGCTTTGGTATAAGAAAACACATAAACCCTTTGGTGAAAAGGACAAATTCATCAGCTTGTCCTGGCAGAATTTAGTTAATATATGGAGAGACTTGTGGGATGACTTGTGGGAATCTATCAAGCTTTCTTCAGATCTAACTTGTGGGTGATTTAAAATAAGAACTTAAGAGAATTCAGGTATTTTAACTGTCATGGGATTATCCCAAAACAGTTGGTCCTTCTAGTTGCAACCTCTTCCTGAATTTTAATGACTGTTTGACTAACCCTTTCAGTATGCACAAAAACCTAAAGTTCACATCAATGACAACAAAAAAAGACTTCTAAGATAAGCACATGCATAAGTATTTTTTCAGACAATAACAACTTATCACGCTGGGTGCTTGTATTAATGTCTCATGGTAAGTCATGGCCTAAAGAAACTAGATTTATGTAAACAACAAAATAACTATTTGAAGGTGTTGATTTTATAAACACCTGCACAAATTCTTTCAGTAAGCTTGCAGGTGGACTTGTACAGGCATTGGATTGCAATGACAGTAATATTTTTAATTACCTTCAGAAGAGAAGAGGTTTAGAGAAAAATATTCAGTTTTGGCCTTATCTTTAAAAGATTTATTCAGCTTATAATAACAAAAATTAAAATCAGTAATGAAAGTCTGTTTGCAATAAAAATCTGAACTGTCAGCTCTAACACAGTAAAAAATGCCACCACTCAGTCTAATCATTATTTTTTCTCTATTTTTTAAAGAAACTTTTCAACATTGATGTATTGCTACAGAAGACTTTATATGATAAGAAAGAACATTTTCTAGCAGGAAAATATTCCCTTGGTAAAATTTCCTTCAGCTTTAAAAGTGCTTTAACTGACTAAGGAAGAGCAACAGTGAAATGATTACATATAAAATTCTGTCAACTGTGCTAAATACACCTATCCCCCTCTCCCCAAAAAGGCAGAGAAAAATATCTGATCCTAATCTCTTCCCGATATTTAAACCTCAGATCGTATTTATAATAAGTTATAGGTAACGAGAAGGAAGGATGGACTTAAGTTTGGATTATCCCTTCAACAGGACTATTAAGTACTAATTGCTGCATGTGGTATTAGGTTTTAGGCAGGAAGCAGCAATCTTATTGAAGATTTTTAGCCCTTTATGTAACATGACAAGGGAATATTAAAACTTTCTAAAACTGCTTGGTTCCTTCTTGCCTTCATTTGATCATATATAACTTCTCTTGTGAATTACCCCAAAGGAAGATACATACATTTACTGTCTTTAGATTACAACACTGGTTTTCTTTTTTTCTTAGGAGGTAACAGTATGCAAAATACATTGAATGCTTGGTAGAATATGGCTGAGTCATTCTCTCTCAAACAGAAAATAAAGTCCAAGAGACAATCCTCTCATAAAGTAGAAAACAAAATAAAGCAGGGAATGAATAAATTTTTATTTGTACATATGAACCTACTTACTTATACATCCATAATGTAGTCCCAGATGCCCTATCTACCCATTAGCTCACTGCTTTCTTGTAGCTATTGTAACAGCTGGGTTTCTTCAGGACATACTGAATTTTGAAGAGGCCACTGGCTTTGCTGATCAGCTAACAAGGGCATTTCATGTGAAGAGGAAGACTGGACAAAAGCATAGTTAGGCTTACAGAAGAACAACATCAGCATATTAAGACTGACAATTCTGTGGAAAAGGCACAAAAAATATGTTTATTCAATAGAAAACTTACGATACTGTTCACAGAGACAGTATGTGCTGTTTTGAAATCAAATATTTCTGAGCTTGCAAGTTCGAACGTTGAAAGTTGGTAAGAGTTTCCTTGGGGGAAAAAAAAAGGCTCTTGCTCTATTGCAGGACAGCACTCTGCACTCAAGTGAAATGCAACATAGGTTAACGTGCGTCTATATGCAAAAATCTCCTATTGATTTAAAAATCCACCCTGGCAAAATACGGAGTAGATATTTAAAATGTGCATAGTGCATGAAATTACCTCACATTATGGTTAATGCATGCCTTGTAGCAATTATGTCACTTATGCTTACACTAATTAAGTGTTGATGTGTGAGCACTAAGTTGCAATGATGTTGTTAACTAATGTACATAAATATTCCCTTTAAACTGTAATTGCACTTTGCCATAACTTAAAAGAAGATATGCTCAACTGGAAGTATATGGTTCTGCTACCTTAAGAAACAGATTACGAACTTCAGGCTGTCAGTAAATATAATGCTTGAATTCTATATTTTAACTTAAAGGAGAAAAAAACCTTTGTCATGGAGTTTACAATATACAATCCTGCCAGAAATATTTACACATTACCCCTTTTAAAGGACAGCAGCGAAGTGCAGGGTAAAACAGTTCAGCCCACAAGGGCTGAATATCCCAAACCTGAAGAATGCAATGTGACTTAGTCCACCATTTATGCATGGTAGACATTAACTGCACTGCATTTCTGTCAAAAGAAGAGTTAATCTTGGCAAAACTTGTAGTGTTCTCCCCATTTGGTGAATGCAAGGTTTATGATGGCCTAAAGTTAGTGTCATTTCACTTCTGATGCTAGCAAAACAGTCTCTGTTCTAAAACTCAGGCGAAGTAAGACTCTGATGTATGTGTTCAGAATTCTCTTTTTAACCAGTGCAGCTGCAGTGCCGTGAAACCACAGAGCAATACTGTCCTGGGAGTCACATTTCAGGTCACTACAAGCCTGATAACAGCCAGTTCTGGAAAATGATCAGGTCATTTTTAAAAGAGTTTATGAACTAAGAGCAAAAGAAGCGCTACTGTTCTTTATCATGTATGCAACAACATACATTGACTTGCATTAAGAAGAAAATGAGCAGAGAAAATGATGCTGTCATGATTCTAGGTGGTGCCAGCTGGGGCAACAACAGCTATCCAATAAACCTCAATTATATTGAGAAAACCAATACTGCTTGGGGGAAAAAACAAGATGTTTATATGTAAAGTGCTGGGAACTACATAAAATTCAACCTGTCCTCAATAAAAGATTTGGCTTGTTCTGCTTCTGTTCAGGAAAACTTCTTCAGTTAGTTATTGTCTCTCACAGTATTCTTCTGGACAAAATGTCCAGCACACAGCTAGACAAGTCTGTAATACGTTGAGTTAGCAACTGATGAATAGGTTGGGCTCAAAAGGTTATTGTAGAAGGAGTTACATCAGGCTGGTGGCCAGTCACCGGTGGGGTTCTCCAGGGCTCAATTTTAGGTCCAGTGCTCTTTAATGTTTTTATAAATTATCTGGATGCAGGAATTGAATGTACATTAAGTAAGTTTGCTCGGGACACTAAACTAGGAGGAGCTGTGAAGTCCCTGAATGGCAGAGAGGCCTTACAGAGAGGTCTGGATAGACTAGAGAGCTGGGCGATCACCAACCATATGAAATTCAACTAGAGCAAGCGCAGGATTCTTCACCTGGGACAGGGTAATCCTGGTTGTACAGTTTGGGGGATGAGAGAAGGGAGAGCAGCCCTGTGGAAAGAGATCTAGGATTTCAGCTTGATGGCAAATTGAATATGAGTCAACAGTGTGCCCTGACAGCCAAAAGACCCAAACATATCCTGGGGTGCATCACGCACACCGTAGACAGCACCTGAGGGAGGTGATTGTCCCACTCTACACTGCACTGGTGTGGCCCCAAATCCAGTATTGTGCACAGTTCTGGGCTCCTCTATATAAGAAGGACATAAAACTTTTAGAGTGTTTCCACAGGAGGGCAAACAAGATGGTGAAAGGCAAGGGGCGCAAGACTTACAAGGAGCAGCTGAGGTCACTTGGTTTGTTTAGTTTGGAGAAGAGAAGGCAGAGGGATGGCTTCATTGCAGTCTACTCAAGGGGGACAGAGGCAGAGAAGGTGCTGATCTCTTCTCTCTGGTGATCAGAGATAGGACACAAGGAAATGGAGTAAGGCTGTGTCAGGGGAAGTTCAGATTGGACGTTAGGAAAAGGTTCTTCACTGAGAGGTTGGTTGGTCACTGGAACAGGCTCCCCAGGGAAGTGGTCACAGCACCAAGCCTGTCAGAGTTCAAGGAGCATCTGTATGATGCACTTAGTTATATGATTTAGATTTAGGTAGTCCTGCAAAGAGTAGGGAGTTGGACTTGATGACTCTTGTGTTTCCCTTCCAATTTGAGCTATTCTATGATTCTATGTTCATATGATTCTAGGACTAGGAAAACAGATTTCCTAAGCCTAGGACTAAGTGTTTTCTTCAGTTGTGATTTGTAGCCAACAACCAAAAGTCTGATAAAACCTGATAGATTTTGACTGAAGTTACAAGTATGTGATCTTATAAATTCAAGATGGACTTCCTGGAGAAAAAAAAAAAAGAGAGAAACAGTGAGCACACATCTTTTCCAATTTAAAAATGGCTGTTTACCACAATGCAGCTTCATTGCAACCTTTAAAAAACTTTTTTATTCCTGTGCAGAGAGGAAGAAAAAAATTGGAAACTTTGAAAGTTGTCATCAAATAGAATTGTTGTCCTCTAGCCAGCTCTAATACTATCTAAGAATAGCACCAACAGTATTGCCTTCCATCCAAACCCAGAGAATATGAAATAGTATGACTCAGCCTCAGAAGAAGATACCTGACATCACTGATGCAGCTTAGAAAACAGTTAATACATAAAAACCTTCAATAATTCCGTGATCAAATACATTATTTCAGTTAAGTGTATCCTTAAGGCAGATATGTTGACAGAGGACAATACAGATTCCTTGAGCCTGCAAAGTTGTTATGTACACAGCAGATAAAACATTGAAGTCAAGAGACAAGTCAGTGAAAGTCTTAAATCCATCAGGGATACCATATCCCCGGTGGGTTGTGGGAATATGTTTCAAAGCTCATAGTAGATGCATAACAACTAAAAGCCTGCTCTCCCAGGAATTCAAACCTACCATGAGAGACGTTTGGAGGACCGTAAAGAACAAAAAATCCGTTTTACTAAGAGAAGCAATGCTACCATACATACAGTACATAAATTACTTGGAAGTATTATAGTAATTCACAATAAGAAAATCTCGAAGGCTTTGAAGAGAAGCACATGGAACTTAAGGTATTCCTGCTGTTTCAGTCTACATTAGTCAGGTCTCTGTTCTGGTCTAGAAAATGAGCCTTTAAGCTTTCTGAGTTTTTCAGGCCTTGGTAACTTGGGTATTGTCTCTAATATTGTTGACAAAATTTAACACTGGACGTATTTTAAAACGAACCAACAAACCTAAAAAGTTCACCCAATCTTTACCAAGAAAGTCAACTTTCTGCAGTCTGAATTTTGATGAATTTTCTGATTTTTCCAGCCTAACTCACCCATCTCTAACAGCAGATTTTTTCCATGGTGGAAAGCTCAAGTATTCTAATAAATGGCAAATTTTTGCAATAAATTGAACACAAATTATAATAAAACCTCTTTTCTGGTAGTAAGAGAGCAGCCAACATGGCACAGAATGAATCTGGGAATTCACAGGGAAGAAATTTCAGGATGCAACATTCCGCTGCTCCAAATAAATGAGCACCCTGACCTGCAACATAGTCTGTGAAGAGTATGCGCTGAACTGTCAGGCTTCACTCCCTGGCAGCTGAATAATGCTTGTGTTTTATCTCACTCTTGTCTACTAATCATGATGTTTTACTGCTGTGAAGGAATTTGTCTTGCCTTTCACTCCTGGACGTGCTCAGAAGATGGGGAGAAGGCAGCTGGACCCTCAAAACGTATTTCTTCCAGAGCATCCATGCACTATCAGTCTGAATTTAGGCCTAGATGTGAACTGCACAAAAAGCAGAGTAGCAAAAGAACAGAAAGAGAATGCAAAACGTCCACTCATGTCGAGGAGTGGTCTGCATCACTTCTGGATCAGTGCAGGGAATGAATGCTGATTTTCAGAGGCTTGCAGAGGAGGAGCAGGCCATAGTACTCTGCTTCATGGAGTAAGCTACCTGTGTTAAGAGAAAAACTTACTTCCTGTCTTCTTTGGCTAGAAAAAAGAGTGGATAGAGCCATGGCTAAACCTGCCCTTTCATCCCCCTCTGCTTCATTGTTCCACACTAAGCCTGGCATGCAAGCTGGAAAAAAGACTTGTATGGGAAGAAGCTGTCAAATAAGGGCTGTCGTGATTTAGCTCAAATTCAGTCATCTCTCTATAAAAGCAAATAATCGCATAGACACTTAGCTTCATTTTAAAGGTAGGGACACTGAGAATGGGTCAATTCATGTAAAAGCAGAAGCTCATCTAAGCTAGCTGTCTAAGTTAGAGCTAATGTTTTCCAAGCCTGCTAGGCATGAATGTTTGATGTGTTTCTGTAGTATCATGTATCTGGTTTCCACTGTAATCCAAAGCAAATGCTAGAATGTCTACTGCTGTTAATGGTGTATCTCGTATCACAGCAAATGCCATAAAAAGATGACTCAGCTTATGAAGCTATCCTAGCTGCTACCAAATGCATGAGGTACAAATTGCAAAATGCTGACCACTTTCTCCATCCTTGCCAAACAGTCTTGTCAGGCATAGTGATATTTCCATTCAGATTCTGTAACCTCATGTGACCCGGACTGGTTGGATTGGGAATACCCATATGAGTGCTGGGAATACCCATATGAGTGCTGTGTGGGCCTCTCATTGACCTTTTTGACCTAAGATGACTTGAAGTCATTTGCTAGGCTGCTTCTCAAATCTTTTGGGGTCACCCTTCAGCCACTCAGGCCCCAGCACAGCCCAAGAGCAAGGGAAGCCTCAAGCTATTTCAGACCCCTCCAGTGCATTGGCTTTCTGTTCCAGCTGCTTCTCCCATATCACCCCTTCTGGGCTGTCTGTGAGAAGGGAGAAGGTCCTTGATTTCATCTCTCCCAACCAAGCTTAGCTGGCTTTCTCACACCTTCCTCCTGTTGCAAGGCAATTCACCCTAAGGGAGGGAAACTGAGGTCATAGCTGTTAACAACAAACACAACAGGAACCTTGATTGCCTCCTGGTTTTCAAAAGCCATCAGCTTACTGCCAGACAGGGTACTGGTGTTGCGCACAGGGTATATATTTTGCACACGTATAAGAATACTTACATTGTATACAGAACTTTGTTGTACATTTCACAAACCAGATTCTGCTCTGCTTATCAGGCTCCTTCATGTTATATATGCTCTGCAAAGAGCAAAAGCCACAAATGTGCCTTTTGCCTCTTGAAGTTTATCTGCTTCTCTTTCACACTGGTTTGAGCCCATAAAAAAAAAAAAAAAGTTAGTCTTTTATTCAGATATTTTTTGTCTTTACTCCCTTATCTCTTCCAAAGACCTAAGTGAGCGTTTAGATATGAAAAAATGGAAAAAGTAAAGGTCTGTCGTGTTGGGATAAGGTATTAAATAAGCCTCTGCAAACTCAGCAAGATCCAAGGTCACAAGACATTGCCTTTAAACAGGCACTGGTCATCAATAAAAAATTTAGTAGCAGCTGGTAAGAGACATCTGAGATGGTATATGATGATTTTGAATGACAAAGAGTTTTCTTCCAAAATTTCTGGCCGTAACTATTTACTGTTTCTCACAGTAAATATTGAACTGCTATAAAACAGCGGGCAAAACATCCCTTGCTGATTCCAGGGAGAAACAGTGGGAAGGATCTTCATGAATCTAGAAAAAGATGGCTTTTCTGACACAGCTACATGTAGGCCACTCAGGTATGTATCTATCAGATATCTTTTTCACTCTTTCTGTGAGAGTTCAATTCCAGCCTGGAAACAAGTATTAGAAACTACAGCCCCAAAGAAATTTTTAGGGTGGGGAGGAGAAAGAAAAATTATATACTTACTTAGACCAGAAGTTAAACCATTCTATGATTCATATTGACAGTTCTCACAATTTTGTAACCTATGTATTATTTTTTTTTGTTTCCTTGAGAGTTTTTGTTTTATATATGGAAATGGTCTGGTAGTTTCATTTTGGAGAAGGCATTCTTGTCATCTTTTCTTCTTTCCAGTTCTCAAGGTGAGACATAGGAAACTAACCAGCGCCTTCATGGCCTCTCGGTGTTGGTGTTGGGCTTCTTCGGCAAAGGATTGAATAGTCTGGCCAGATCATATCATGATCTGTTCTGCATGTGACACCTCTGCTTTCTCTTCTGAGCGAGTGCATAACAACACTCTCTTTTCAGCTTGTCATGTTGGATTACAACAGGATGATAACAACAGTACTCGTCACGCACGTTAAAGCTTCTCAATCTACTTTGTTTTCTCTCTCTTTTCCTCACTTCTCTCTCTCTTTCAGGTCAAAACAGTTAGAGATCTCCTGCTTCACCTGGACTGCCACAAGTCCATGGGGCCGGATGGAATCCACCCGAGGGTGCTGCGGGAGCTGGCGGATGTGATTGCCGAGCCGCTCTCCATCATCTATCAGCGGTCATGGTTGACGGGAGAGGTCCCAGATGACTGGAGGCTTGCTAATGTGACACCCATCCATAAGAAGGGTCGCAAGGAGGATCCGGGGAACTACAGGCCTGTCAGCCTGACCTCGGTGCCAGGGAAGGTGATGGAGCAGGTCATCTTGAGGACAATCACGTGCCATGTCCGTGAAAACCGGGGGATCAGGTCCAGCCAGCATGGGTTTGTGAAAGGCAAGTCCTGCCTGACCAACCTCATCTCTTTCTACGACCAGGTGACCCGCCTCGTGGATGAGGGAAAGGCTGTTGATGTAGTCTACCTAGACTTC
>VWZZ01008060.1:0-14304 GCA_013399095.1 Psophia crepitans
CCGCCCACACTGAGTCAGAGCCGACGCACGCCAGCAGCTCTCTCTTTCCCACCCGGAGGAGAGTGGGAGTGGGGGGGTGCCAAGCCTCTCTCACCCTGTGCTCTCACTGCCGGGTTTTAGCCGCAGTTCAGCTGCCTCAGCAAGGGTCCCCCGGCGCAATCGTCCGCTCCGGAACCCCTCGCCTGGGTGACTTTCGCTGTGGGCCTGTCAGCAGCACCTTGTCATTCCTGGAGATCAGCTTCACCTCTGCCAAAGGCCCCCATGGGCCTTCACGAGGTTTAAATTCACTTAGCTAGTGATTCTGGAAAGCACTTGCCCTTTCATTTCGGCAACAGGCATGTGTGTGATCTCCAGCTTAATAGCCTGGGTTCAGCAAACACCTACAGCAAGGGCAAGTGAGGGTTCTGGCTGGTCTTAGGGGAACCTGGTACCAAGCATCCCAGAGCCTGTGTGTGCAAAGGCTTTGCTTCAGAGCAGAGACGTGCCGCAGTGGTTGGCAGATGGAAACATCAAGCTGGAATTAGATGCCAAGAGAGTGGGCAAACACTGCCGTCTCCTCAAGGCCAGAGAGAAACAGGGCTGGGAAGGACAGCTCCAGCAGGAAGCCCTTTTATTGTGAGTGATGCCTCTGCTGCCCACGGGAGCCTTTGGCAGAGGTGAAGCTGATCTCCAGGAATGACAAGGTGCTGCTGACAGGCCCGCGGCAAAAGTTTGTGGTCTGCTGCTTGACTGTGTTACAAAGGCGGTGAGGAAGAAAGTCTTAAAGGGATAAATACAAAAGAATAGCTTTTTAGTCATATTTGTCTATTGTATATTGTTGATCAGAGCGTTGGAGCATTTTCACATCTCTTGAACTATCCACAACAAAATATTTGCAGATGATCTTATGGGCTGTGCTCTAGCTCTACTTGGAGTGTGGAGCTTGTGAAATCCTCAGATCAGATGTTAGCAGTTGCACTTGAACAAAAGCATTTCCCATTTATTTCCACTTCTGTGAATAATATCCATTCTTCACTTGTTATATTAAGTCTGTTCTGCTTTTAACTCTAAGCTTGTCCTTCTGTTCTAGTTGGTTTTTGGAAAGGCTTATTGATGTGTTTGTCATATAGGCTATAAAATGCTTGCCTCCATTTAAAAAGTGTAATTGCACAGATGTGCTAATCTGGCTGCTCTTCAAGATATTAAGAGTATTCTCCGGTTCAAGAAGGCATGGTGTGTTGTAAGCAGGATACTACAGTTTTAGTTAGTGTACCTGTAACTCCAAGCACAGGACCAATAGTTAAACCAGTATAGTTCGATTACTATTTCAATCAGATTCAGATTCTATAGCCTTCTGTCTAAGACTAGCAGTCTTATTTATTGTAAGCATCCAAATTGCATCCTATAGGCAAAATCCTGTGTTCACTATTCATGAGAGTACTGTGGATATTGTTAAATGTGTGGTGTTGTAGAGCAGTGTGCAAAGGCCTGTGTCTTACCCAGTCTCTGCATCTGTAATGTAGCACTATTTGCCAAGGTGGAGTTTACGTGGGGCAGCAACAAGACCAGCAGCACACCATCCAGCAACACGTACCCTGGAATTACTCAGCAGGATGTTTGTTTTCAGCTGCATAGTGATTTCTGCCCAAAGATTGCTATTTTGACTCACATATGCGTGTGCACGCAAACACAGGCGCACGCACACACACCTCCAGACCACTATTGAACCCTGTCCCTCCAGCGCCACAAGGATCCCCAGAACTGGGCACTTGCTCTGACCGCCCAATCTACCAGGTCTGGCTGGGGGCCCAGCCCCGACATGTGTAAGGATTCTACCGCAAGCTCAGCCTGCTGCACTGTGTTCGATATGCAGAGATGCCAAGGGACTACTGTTTTTAGTTGAAGTTTGGAAAAGATGATTTGCTTAAATCCTGCCCAAAATTAAAACAACTGAGTTATTCTGAAAATGAAGGTGTTTGTTTTACCTTTGAACAGTCTCCTTGTATTTGCATGGAGTCCAAGAACTACTTTGTTATGATTGAAACTACAGTCTAAGTAGTGATTTATGATAGTATTTATTCCTAAGGTTCTGCTGCTGTTTTTGATATGCATACTTCACTTATTCTACATACAAAGTACCACCTCAATAGTATTATGTGACCTTTTGAGATTGATTTTCAATGTGTTGAAATCCACACATTTCTTAAAGGGAAAAAGAAAAAGAAAAAGAAAAAGAAAAAAAAACCAAACCAAACCAAAATTACATTCTAAATGGAAACCTGGAGAAAACAAATTCTGTGACTTTAGCATATTTTTCCTTCCTGAAAATTAAGCACAGGCAACAACAACAAAAAATTAAAATAAATCTTTATTTCCCTGTTAGTTTAATTACTTCTTCTACAACCACTGTGAAAGTATTCAGCCTATTAAAATTAATGCTAATGGCTGAAAAACAGATGATTCAAGGCACTGTGAAGCAAGTACCAACAGCTTTAACTTTTGCATAATGCTTCACTTATCAAAAGTACCTTGAGGTCTTTTCCTGTGCTGAACTCAATTTTTCTGTTGAATAAGATGAATTCTTTTTTCTACTGGTCAAAATTGCAATATTTTGAAGAAAAGGGTTATTAATATAACATCAGTGTGTTTTCTCAACAACACCTTTTGCTTGAAGATGTTGCAGATATTTCCCATTAACATAGTACTTTTAAAATGAATAATTAGAATATGAATGTCAATATGAGATCAAATGTGTTGACAATAAAAGAGACAAAAAAATTGCATTTTTCAGCCATTTCATTTTATCACATAGAGGCTATATTACCCAAGCTAACAGATAAACTTCCATGCAATTTCAAAAACATTTTTTTGGACTAATAACTTCAAATAATTTTGAAAAAAACCCACCCAAAACCAAACAAAGAAACAACAACCAGCGCTCTTGACATCAAAAGATTACATTTTGTAGGAGAATTAAGATACATTTTTCTTAAAAAAAATCAGTAGTTTAAGGAAAACATTTTCAAAAGGTGACATTAACAAAAGAAAATATACTTTACACAGGAAGATTTTTACACTAATGATAAAAGAAAAGAATGTCTATTAAAGAAACCGTTGTGGGATTGTGGTATTTTTTAAAAAAAAACACAAACACTGAATAAAAAGTTTTTTTAAAAAAGACAAACCAGAATCTCCATGGAAAATGATGAAGATGGAAATAACTGTTTCAAATTTGACAAGCTATTTGTTTTTAGGAAGAATGACTCCCCATCTTTAAGGCTGGGCTAGAAGTGTATTTACTAAAAGAAATGACAGATGCCTCCTTAATTACTACTATAACAGAAGAAACCTGTGGTTGCTACTGTCAAATTATACAAGGTAATTGTTAGGTTGGTCCTTAATAATGATTAGTGAATGTTTAAGTCTTTGTGGTGCACAAAAGCAGCCTCACAACTGAAATACAAACAAATTATCCATGCATCCAAAATGTTTTTAAAATAATGTAGGAAGCAATAATAAAGGCAGCCTATAAAAAAGAAAGCCTTGAAAATGTGAAAGACATAGATACAGCTTATCAAGATGAAACCACCCATATTAAACTTTTCAGTTCTTCATTTGACCAATATAAATTGTATGAATGATGCTTTTTTCTCTTTGTGATATACCTGCTATGGTGAGAATCAGTGTTGTGCAACTATTCTGGAGGTAGGACAGGCCATTGTCGTGTACAAGCACACAAAGGATCTGAAAGAGTTTCTGAGGCATAGATAATGCTGTCTGGTTTTGGTTTCAATATCACTGCAGAATTAAATTTTCTTCGGTTTCCCAAAATTCTTATTTTCATAGAGGCACACAGTATTTATCAAACATAGAAACTCAGAAGTCCATGTCTCTGGGACCACCTTTAGACACAAGTAAACAAGTAGCTGTTGTGGGTGTCAGGACCCAGAAAGTTAAAGCCATAACCTTCCTACTTCTTCTACTTTGCTCCAGAGATTGAAGAATTGGGATGCTGAGGGCAACATGAGAAATATGGCAGAGACTAATATAGACCAGAGCAAAATCAGGTGCCCAAGGCAGCCCAGGAGACATCACTGCAACCTGGTGCCTTATTTCCAAAGTGGGATAGAATCACAGAATCATTGAATGGTTTGGATTGGAAGGGACCACAAGGATCATATAGTTCCAAACTTCCTGCCATGGGCAGGGACACCCTACACTAGACCAGATTGCCCAAAGCCCCATCCAACCTGGCTTTGAACACTGCTGGGGGTGTGTTAACTCCACACCTTCTCTAGACAACCTGTTCCAGTACCTCACCACCCCCACAGCAAAGAATTTCTTCCTAATGACCAATCTAAATCCCCCCTCTTGTACTTGAAACCCATTACCCTTTGTCCTGCCACTGCACTCCCTAAGAAACAGCCCCTCACCAGCTTTCCTGTAGATCCCCTTTAGGTACTGAAAGGTTGCAATTAGGTCTCCCTGGAGCCTTGTTTTCTCTAGGCTGAACAGCCCCAGCTCTCTCAGCCTGTCCTTGTAGCAGAGGTGCTCCAGCCCTCTGGTCGGCTTTGTGGCTGTCCTCCAGACTTGCTCCAGCAGCTCCACGTCTTTCCTGTACTGAGGATTCCAGAGCTGGACACAGTACTCCAGGTGGGCTCTCACAAGAGTGGGGTAAAGAGGGAGAATCCCCTNTTGCACTGACCCACGTGTAGGACCTTCCACTTGGCCTCATTGAACTTCATGCAGTTTGCACGGGCCCATCTCTCTAGCCTGTCAAGGTCCCTCTGGATGGCATCCCTTCCCTCCAGCGTGTCAACTGCGCCACACAGCTTGGTGTCGTCGGCAAACTTGCTGAGGGTGCACTCGATCCCACTGTCCATGTCGCTGGCAAAGATGTTAAACCGTGCCGGTCTCAGTACCAACCCTTGAGGAACGCCACTCGTCACTGATGTCCACTTGGACATCGAGCTGTTGACCACAACTCTTTGAGTGCGACCATCCAGCCAATTCCTTATCCAGCGAGTGGTCCATCCGTCAAATCCATGTCTCTCCAGTTTAGAGACATGCAGGACAGCGTCAAAAGCTTTGCATATGTCCAGATAGATGACATCACTTGCTCTTCCCTTGTCCACCTTTGATTATATTTCTCTAAGCTGTATGTTAGTGCTTACCAGGATGTAGCTGTCTTTGAAACATAGGTGAATAAAATGTAAAAGATTTTACTAATCTCTTGGATTTTGAGACTACAGGATATTTTCAGACTCTTTCTTGCAGTTATGAAAGCTAAAGAATAATTTAAGTGTGTATGTACTTATATATTTTTATATATACATACCTTTTCTTGACATTCTCAAATAATTACTGGTCACCAGGAACTGTTATTTTAATTAAACATGTAGCAGTACAAGATTCGTAAGAAAATTATATGCTTTAATATTTTCAAGCATTGTAGGGAAACATTGCAGAAATAAAATTTTCCTGCAACCTAATGTAGATATTGGATTACAGTGATCTGCACTAGATAATTGCTAGAGGTCTTTTAGGATTCTTTCTAGCACTGAGATGCAGCATTGATCTAATAGAGATATCCTGAGAGCTAATAAACTCTTTATAGGTAGACTGTACCTATTAATTTATAGTGAAAGTGTTTTCTATCCTCACATTGAATAGAAAATATCTAGGACAAAGGAGAAGAAATGCTTTTGATATCCACTGGCCGCTTGTCTGCCAAAATTACCTCAAGCTCTGTAGTTCCTCTCTCTAAAACAGATCACTGAGCAATTACCTGGTTCTGCTTACAATTTCAACAGCTTCTAAAGGCACTAAAATCCTCTCAGCATGAGAACCCATGCATAAAGGTGAGCAGTGTCATGTGCATTCCGAACTGATCAGAGAGTAAAGAAAAAGTCACACTCCTGTGCATCAATTAATACCATTTCAAGTTAAAGGTCATTTTCTTACAATATTACCACTTCATAGTATGCATATAGGCTCCCATTGAGCCAAACACTTAGGCTAGACCAAGTTATTACTTTGAACAGAGAAAAAAGATTTGAAATCAGAAGGTCCTGCAGATTAGGAAGCAGCTGTGTTCATTCAGTGGCCATGAGTTTTGCTTTTTTTTTTTTTTCCTTCATAGTAGTACTATGTTGATATCTTTTTTCCCTCTTTCTGTTGCAGAACTACCCCACCCAGTGTGTTAGATGCTAAACAGAAGCACTTATAACAGGAGAAAAATTAACCTGGGCTCTTCAATGCAAATAATGAAAAATAAGTACATTGTTCTTTTGATTATAAAGGGAACCCAGGGCTGCTTTTCTTTCGAGTTAGATAACTCCTTCAATAACACTTCCCATCAAATTTCTCCTACACACACACACAACTTCCATCCCCAAAGACACATATCTCCAGATTCATTAATAATTGCTGCTCATAGATTGGAAGGAGTTATTACAACAAAAGGAAAGTAACTCATATTCAGACGAACTGCTACATAAAGAACAAGAGATTCAAGTGCTGTTATGTTATTGTGCCTGTAAGGCCTGTAAGACCTGTTCCTACTATCACTTAATCACCTTACTCTTTGCCTTCTGCTATTTTCCAAGACTGTTAATTACGTTTCTTCATTCCATCACTAAATCATATCCAGTTTATGGGGGGAAAAAACTCAACCAAATAAAAAAAAAAGGATGAATTGTGTACTCCTAATACTTATCAGCCATTTTTTTTCATTATTTCAGGAGGAAAAACTGGGACTTACTACCTCAAGGAAGCCAGTTTCTAATCTTTCGTTCTGCCAAAGCTTATTTATGTGTTTAGTGTTTTACCCACAACAGACATATTAAAGAGAATGGAACTACTGCCACAAAGTTAGAAGCATGCAGGTCTTAGCAGGCTCAGGGCCTAATTAAATATGTATATTTTCTCTCTTCTCATTTAGTCTCAAAATATCATTATACATGGCTTGTCTTATTGTATTTCTACACTCATGGTGCAATTTTTATCACCTTAATGATGTATATTAATAATGTAAATGGAACATTTTATTATATTGCTATCTTTTACCAATGAATCTAATTCTTAGTATTCTGTTATTGCATAAGTATGAGAAAATTTAATTCTAAATATCTCAACTAATAAAATAGGATTAGGTAACATGTCACAAAATCACAGAATGGTGGGGATTAGAAGGGATCGTTGAAGATCATCTAGTCCAATCCCCCTACTAAAGCAGGATCACCTACAGCAAGTTGCACAGGATCATGCCTAGGTGGATTTTGAGTATCTCCAGAAAAGGAGACTCCACAGCCTCTCTGGGCAGCCTGTTCCAGTGTTCCATCACCCTCGAAGTGAAGAAGTTTTTCCTCATGTTGAGATGGAACTTTCTGTGTTCCATTTTGTGTCTGTTTCCTCTTGTCCTGTCACTGGGCACCACTGAAAAGAATCTGTCCCCTTCCTCTGGACATCCACCCTTTAAGATAAGATCCCCTCTCAGTCTTCTTTTCTCCAGGCTAAACAGACGCAGCTCCCTCAACCTTTCCTCATACGAGAGATGCTCCAGCTTCCCAATCACCTTTGTAGCCCTCCACCGGACTCTCACCAGTAACTCCCTGTCTTTCTTGAACTGGAGAGCCCAAAACTGGACACAGTGCTCCAGATGTGGCCTCACCAGGGCCACAGAGTAGAGGGGGAGGATATAGTCCCTTTGCCTGCTAGCCATGCTCTTCTTAATGCACCCCAGGACACCATTGGCCTTCTTGGCCACAAGGGCATATTGCTGGCACATGGAGAACTTGTTGCCCACCAGGACTCCCAGGTCCTTCTCTGCAGAGTTCTTCCCAGCAGGTCAAACCCTAACCTGTACTGGTGCTTGGGTCTATTCCTCCCTAGGTACAGGACCTTACACTTGTCTTTGTTAAATTTCATGTGGTTTCTCTCTGCCCAAGTTCCTAGCCTGTGCAAGTCTTGCTGGATGGCAGCATAGCCTTCTGGTGTGTCGACCACTCCTCCCTGTTTTGCGTCATCAACAAAATTGCTGAGGGTGCACTCTGTCCCTTCATCCAGGGCATTGATGAATACGTTGAAGAAGACTGGATCCAGTACTGACCCCTGGGGCACACCGCTAACTACAGGCCTCCGACTAGACTCTGTGCTGCTTATTACAACCCTCTGAGCTCTGCAATTCAGCCAGTTCTCAATCCACTTCACTGTCTACTCATCTAACCCACACTTCCTAAGCTTGCCTATGAAGATGCTACAGGAGACAGCATCTTTCTCTACCCTACTGAAGTCAAGGTAGACATCATCCACTGCTCTACCCTCATCCACCCAGACAGTCTTGCCATCGCAGAATGCTGTCAGATTGGGCAGGCATGATTTTCCCTTGATGAATCCATGTTGACCTACCCCAGTGACCTTCTTTTCCTCCATAGGCTTAGAGATGACCCCCAGAATGATCTGTTCCATCAACTTTCCAGGGATGGAGGTGAGGCTGACTGGCCTGTAGTTTCCTGGGTCCTCCTTCTTGCCCTTTTTGAAGTCCCAAGTGACATCGGCTTTCCTCCAGGCACCTTTCCTGTTCTCCATACATAATGAAATATTACTAGTATAGAAATATGCAAAGATTGTTGCCATAGATATAACAAAATACATTATTTTCTTTTCTAAAAAATATATAAAATGTTCAGAAAATGCTGATGATGTCTACGAATGAGCCTGTTGTTACTAGGACAATACCTTTCCCACAGATATTTCCCTAGAAAAGGTAAGACATTAGCAACTAACTGAGGTAAGAACAGTCAGTTCATTTTAATAGCATCTTTCATATGAAAGTTAATTTATAGGATTTAGAATGATTTATCTTTAACTTAAGGGAAATTCTGTGTGAACGCAATCCTGTGGTTATTTGCCTTCATCTTTCCCTATAGCAAAGGCAATTTGCTCTGAAAGGGTAGACATTGTGGAAAAGAAAAATTAAGCCAGCAGAATAATAATTGTTGGAATATTGTGAAGAATAAAGCATCTTATAATTCTCTTTTAAAAACAAAACAAACAAGGCCTCCATTTCTAGAATAAAACATTTGTCAATACTGTGTGAGTGCAAACTGTCATTAACTACGTTTACAATACTTTAAAAATATTGTCTTTTATACTTGTTGACACATTAGTTTCTTGTCAGTTTTAACTGCTAAAATGGCAGAATGTTTTTGAATACTATTATTCATCTCTTGATGATGACAGGATTCTTACAAATCAAAAGAAAGTTAAGAGAAGACTGACATCCTCATTCAAAGAATTTTTTTGCAGAGAAATAGATTATATAATATCATATCTAGCTGGTTCTAATTGGAAAGATTTTTCTACGAGAAACTCAATAAAACCAAAAATACATACACGGGTGGAAGACATATAAATCTCTATCTTTCTATTTTTGCTTGCTGTGGAATCATATTGAATGTTTATACACTAAATTCTGCAGAAGACCAGTCTACTCACGGTGACTCATGCTATCAATATGAAGTTATATCAGGGCAAGCCCAGTCAGAGAAATGCACAATGGTTTGCACAGAAAGAGGCAAGCTTTTATTTTTTGCACTTTCCCAGCCACATGAGAAAACAAACCAAAACCAAAACCAAACCAAACCCTTATAATCTTCCATTGATAGATGGAATTTCTGGCTTAAATTCAGAAATTAAGAGAGAGAAATTAGGGTAGATCTTAGACCAGCTGTTGAATCAACTTAAAATATAATTTCTGGCATGACCAAAAGGCAACACGTTTTTCTCTGCAAAAGCTTTGTTTCAAATATAAGGAGAGTGTTTCAACTAATTTTAGGTGCAAATATACATTGCAAATATCTGCCTCTGAAACACTCATTCTAGTCTCATTTTATAAACAGTAGATAAAACAATACGTTTTCTAGGAGAGAGCTCTTGGTCATTAGGATAGGAAAAATATTTCTGCTCCTCATAATTTTTGTTTATTCTACAGTGTAATAAGCCAATTAATTTACCGTACCTTCTGCAGGCCAATGGGTCAGGCTATCTGTCTTGTGATACGGCAGGCAGAAACCCCTCAGGAACTTTTTGGTTAAATGTTTGGAAAGAAAACTAGGTGAGAAGCAGACAAATGCAGAAGGGCAACCAAGTTCAAGGGAATCATTTAGTGACAATGAAAACAGACATTCTGAGTTCTCAGGACAAAAGAAAAGACTTCTGAAAAGATAAAATTATAGTCAGAAACAGATGAGAGTATATTCAATGGTTCAAATTCTGCTTTAAGCATATTAAAACTACATGAACATAAAAGCCCTATATGCGTCTGGGATACCAGGGGATTAAATAACTTTTTTCTGATAAAGATGTAGACAATTTCAGAAGTCTAGTGGAAGAAAGGCAGTTTGTGGTATATTCCATCAAACACACATGTGACAAGGTATATGCTTTGCAGGAAAGGCAAAGTAGATACGCTAGTGACTAGGAACAATTATATGATAAACGAAATTTTGAGCTCAATAAAATGTCAAGAAACTGTGTACTGAAACTGCAATATGGATTGTGCCAAACATTATAAAGAAAATTAGAATATTAAAGAAAAAAGAATATTAGAAAATGTATAGTACAAACATCATATGGTTATACACCCAAGATGGAACAACCACTGTAACCAACTAAGCTATGGCAGATTCAGTGTAATGAGGGCAGAAACTGCTTCTTTTCAGAAAGCTATCGGTACCTGCAACAACATCATAATGAAAAAACAGAATTTTCAGTCACGGTGTATTCTGGAGCAACTATTCAGAAAACACACAAGCAAAAGGAAAAAAAAATATTTGTTTCTGAGGAGTATGTGGGATGTGGTTCAAAAGTGACTTGCACTCTGTAATAATGAAGATAATCTAGTCACACTGACAGGAAAAGTTGCCGCCCTAAATTATAAATCTCTTCATGTAACACAACTTCAAAATCAGTATGATACAAAAAAGCCTCAAATGAACCCTTTTTGTTTGTTTGGGGTGTTGCTTGTTTGTTTGTTTGTTTGTTTAGAGAGAAGATAAAAGAAACATGCAATAAGATGTAATATTTTTAGGTAGTTCAAAGCTATTAAAGGACACCATGTTAAATGGTCATATTTAATGTATATTATCTATCAGGAGATATCTTTGACAAGGTAGAAACTAGAAAACTCTGACAAGATAATGGATAGTCATAAAAAGATGGGGAAAAAATCAGAAAAACAACTTATTAAAGGTATTTAAAACAATGATAAGCCACAACAGAAACAGGAAATATGACCAAACACTGATGATCAGTGTAAAAAAGGAGCCTTCCAGGAAGATAAAGTCATAGCCATCAAGCTAAATCAATTCTTTGCACAGGTGTTCATAGAATTATAGATTCATAGAATCATTAAGGTTGGAAGAGACCTCAAGGATCATCTAGTCCAGATGTTAAGAAAGTTCCCATTCTTTGTGGAAGTCAAATCAGACCAAGTGTCTCAGACTGAAGTGTCAGCTGAAAAGTTTGAGAATAACCTCATAAACTGAAAAAAGAAGTTGCCATCTCTGTATTTTATTGGAAGACTTTGTTGATTAAACTGTTCTCTACATAAATCTGGTATAATGGTGAAAGGTAAGTGGAATCATACTGAATTACAAAGAAGTTTTAAAACAAAGAAAAGAAAGCTGCTTTTCACACATCGTTAAACTGTAATTCAGCACTACTTTAGATTTCTAACACCAGCTTTGTGGGTAACTGTAGGAAACAATTAGAGAATGCATTGGTGAAAAGCTCCAAGGGCTATTAAAAAACACCTCTGGGGAGGTCCCTGAACTACAAGTTTGTGGAAGCCAGAAGGGTGTAATGGGGAAAGTTTCACTCTATATTTTCTCACTCTTGCATTCTTTTAAATATTTGTCACAGGCCACTGATAGAGAAGTACTGGAATAAACAGACATTTTGTCTAACAAACATGTTAATATATATCATTTTGTATGTGTATAAATATAATGCATAGTATATATATATATATTTGAGAGATTAATTTTACTCTGTTATGAAAGAACAAAGCTTATAATAAGAAACATTTATAAGAAAACTATAATCACAGATTCACAGACTGGTAGGGGTTGGAAGGGACCTCTGAAGATCATATAGTCCAGGGCCCTTGTAGAGCAAGATCACCTAGACCAGGTTACATAGGATCGCATCCAGGTGGTTTTGAACATCTCCAGAGAAGGAGAGTCCACAACCTCTCTGGGCAGCCTGTGCCAGGGCTCTGTCACCCTCAAAGTAAGGATTTTTTTCCTCATGTTCAGCTGGAACCTCCTGTGTTCCAGTTTGTGCCCTTTGCCCCTCATCACTGGGCACCATTGAGAAGAATCTGGCTTCATCCTCTTGACATCCAATAATGGCATTCCCTATTTCACTTTGGCATTATCTTTCTGCTATTTTTAAAGAAAAAGTATTTTGTAAGGATGTTTTTGTGAGGTTTGTAAAGAAAAACACAAGTAGTATTTGGTTTAGAGTAGCTTTTAACTACACTTAAGCATTAGCTAAAACCTTTCTGGCAAAAAAAATTAAAATCCTATATTCACATTTTCCTTTTCTGTGATCATGCTTCAGTGTCCATCAAACAAGACTTTATCAGAATTAAAACCGAAATGAAGCAAAACTTTGAATTCAAAATAATATTTTAGATCAATTAAATAACATGCATGTAATGGAATTTAATAGTCTCATGACAGAAGCTAATAATTAAAGTATATTTTTTGTGCAACTACAGTGGCACAAACATAGCATAACAATGAAAAATAACACTGATAATATATTTGTTTCTAACTGATAATGTAAGGGAAATTATACTAACCAAGATAATATCTCTTAACCCAATGTTTATATATAAACACAAAAGATGATATCAAATCTGCATATGAATAAGTATTAGATTGTCGAGAGATTAATCCATATTCACGTATGTCAAATAGCTGCTTATACGTATTTGTAAATAAAGATATTTTAAAGACTGGAATTTATCTTAGTTGGCTAATTATCTTCAAATAATATTATGAAAAGTGTGAACATTCCATTGGTTTTCAAAATTAGAGTGAATGTTTAAATTCAAATGTTGGTAGCAGCATTTTCATATTTATTTCATGTTAGTAATCACCCTGAGAAAGGCTTTAAGGCACCAGACAGGACTGGGGCACCTACCAGGTATCAGCTTCCAGCAGAAGTTGGGAATGATAAAATGGCCTTTATGCTTTTGTTTTGAACCAGAAGGATAAAAATATAGTCAGCTGTTGTATCAACAGAAAATATCTGTAGAAGACAGATTCCTTTTTGTTTCCTTCTGTCGTGGTTTTACTCCAGCCGGCAGCTGAACACCACACAGCTGCTTGCTCATTTTTCCCCCCTAATGGGGAGGAGAAACACAGGGAAAAAACCCAGACTTCCCTGAGCTGTGATAATGACAGATGACAGTTTTACTGGGACAGCAAAGGGAGTGAAAAACAACAACAGTACTGGTGATACACAATACCGTACAACTCGGACCACACACTCAGACCTGTCTTGAAACTGGACCATCCCAGAGCCATGCTGCCTCGAGAAGTACCACCCCTTCCTGACCAGCCTCCCCCTATGCTGAGCATGACATCACATGGTATGGAATACCTCCTTTGGGTAGTTTGGGTCACCTGTCCTGGCTGTGTCCCATCTTAGCTTCTAGTGAAAATTAACTCTATTCTAGCCAAATCCAGGATGCCTTCATTTCAGATTTTTATTTTTCTCTTTGGTAACTGGAACTCAAATACCTTAGACCCTGATACTACTTCTGTTCTTGTCCCAGGCTTACCACCAGTAAGTTTACCTGAAACAGTTAATGACCATGTAATTACTGAAAAGTCCATCAGTTTTAAAGTTTTCTCAAATTATTATCCTTAATTTATAGGATATTAGAGGAAAAAAAGAAAACCTCTTTATTTCCTATTTTGTTGAGGACAGTCAGCTGTGGAGCATATTACCCTGGGAGGCTGTGTCATCTCCACCCTTTGGAGGGTTTTGGGCCTCAACTGTACCAGGGTCAGGTCCTGATCCTGAAGTGGTCCTACTTCCGGCAGGATGGGTGACCTAAAGACATTTCAGGGTCCATTCCCTGATCTGCAAAATATTTGCAGGTACTCAACTTCTCTATGTCATGTCAGCAGAGAGAATAAAAACTAGTTTGTATAAAATTTGGGTAATTTATTCTCAGAAACAAAGATCTGTTGGATTTAGTAGTGTGTCCCTTCAGGTCACACTATGTGAATAAAGAAGTAAGAA
>VWZZ01008061.1:0-14569 GCA_013399095.1 Psophia crepitans
TCAGTGCAGGAACAGTGGCCTGATTTTGAGCTTGGTGGACATGGCGGTGAGGTCTGTGTTGGCAGCACCCTTCTGTGCCCTCCTCACAAAACACGTATTTGTGGCCATTAGGACTTTGTGTCTTTGTTGACATTTGCACAGATTTCTCTATGCACAAAAAAGGTTCAAACTTGGAATACAAGAGCCATGCCCTGTAATAAATGGTAGATTTATAACAGTCACTGGGATTTTATTTTTTAGGTCAACATTTGTTTATTCAGTTTCACTTATTTACCTATTATTTGGAATTGTAATATAATGGGATTCATGCCAAAGCATAAATCAGTTCATTATCATGTTTAACGTGAAACAGAAATAAATTCTATTTTTGGAAGCAAAATGAAGTTCAACAAAATGTGTATTTCTACACAGAGTACAATATCTGTGTGCAGTAATGACAAGTAACTTATGACATCCCATTAATTTACATTTCCTTGGACTCACTCAGGTGAAGCTATATAGCATAACCCATCCTTTTATATTTTTCATTACTGGTTGAGAACAGTGGCTTGGCAATTCAGGGAGTGTACTTTGAAAAAAATACCCTTAAATTAAGACAAATTGAGTTGAACAGAATTGTTTAAGCCTGAAAAAAAAGAATTACAAGTCTTTTTTAAATGTCAGTTGCTTTAAATTGGCACAAACTTGCCTTCACAGCCTTGTCATATGACGAATGAAAGAGTTCTTCTCTATCATATTCTGGGTGAAAATGTCTAGTTTCCCAGATCTTTCTATATCTTAAAAATCTTCCTTTTCTTCCTAGCTATGCAATCAAAACTTATTCTTCTGAAAGCCGAAATAATAGAAAAATTTAAACAGAAACATTGCCTCTGGGTAGCAAATAAGTGAGTATTCTCCTTTTCATCTCCATCTTCTGAGATGACGAGGGAATGGCCTCAAGTTGCATCAGAGGAGGTTTAGGTTGGATATTAGGAAAAACTTCTTCACGGAAAGAGTAGTGAGGTGTTGGAACAGACTGCCCAGAGAGGTGGTTGAATCGTCGTCCCTGGAGACATTCAAAAAACCTGTAGACGTGGCACTCCAGGACATGATCTAGTAGGCATGGTGGTGTTAGGTTGATGGTTGGACTTGATGATCTCAGACGTCCTTTCCAACTGTCCTGGTTTCAGCTGAGAGAGAGTTAATTTTCTTTCCAGCAGCCAGCATGGGACTGTGTTTTGGGTTTGTGCTGGAAGCAGCGCTGATAGTGCAGAGATGGTTTTGCTGTTGCTGAGCGATGCTCACACAGAGCCAAGGCCTTTGCTGCTTCTCGCACGGCCCCGCCGGCGGGATGGCTGGGGGTGCGCGGGGAGTTGGGAGGGGACAGACAGGGCAGCTGACCCCAAGTGACCAAAGGGACATTCCGTACCATATGGCGCCANAGTTTTCTCACTTTCTCTCCCCCTTTCTGATGAGGGGGACTGAGCAAGCGTCTACGTGGTGCCCAGCCAACTTTAGTGATTCTATGATTCTATGACGGACTTTCCCAGTGATTCTGAGATTACTTTGTGTAACATCTCTTTTCAGTCTTGAGTCCTAGATCCACAGGGCTGTTAGGATCCTGTCATCGTGTGACCAGGTGGTCACTCTTCTATTTAGAGAATCTGAGCGTGTAGACAGGACTACTTTCCCTGTTCAGCTCCTCAGGACTTGTTTGCAGAAGTAGCTTTAACTACAGCTAATCTCTAGCTTTATCGATATTGACAGCGTCCTGAGTTCTTGGGCACCTGAGATGTGGCAGAGTCCCTGGATTCAGCAGGTGAGTTATGGCTCCTCTGGCTGCAGACGAGATGTCTGCATCCCCCCCAGCAAGAGATGGAGGGTGTATGGAGCAAACAGCTCTGATGGTGCTGCACCACCACACAACAGATCTTGCAGGGCATTGTCCTTCATATAGGCTATAGTCCAGACCTGCAGGCTGCAAGTCTGATAGCAGGTGAAGCTTTTTTGGGATGCTCCTGAAGGTTGGTGTCATTTGGAGCAAAGCCAGCTCATGTGCTTCAGGGACCACTTTGTGATACGAGTGGAGATGACCCAGAGATTTTCTACAGAAATGCTTTTCCAACCCAAATAAACATGCTGTTATAGTCATACTCCAAGTCTCCTTGCTGGTCTTGCCAAAAGTTGGCTTTGAAGTGACAAACACATGTGTATGCAAGGGTATAGCTGTACAACCAACTAAGGATTTCATTCCAGTGTCAGTGCCTTGTAAAAATAACAAATTATCTCTGGAACACTGACATCACAAGAAACAAAAAAGCTCTTTCTGTGAAGTAAGAAAAGCAAACCTTTAGGTAGGCGAGCCTGGAACAGGAGACCTACACGTTGAATCCATTCATCACAAATTTACCAGGCTGCCAGTTGCCTTTCAAGTTTTAAATATTTTAAGCTTATTCCTTTCAAAAGTAGCTAGGTACTGCAACCCTGCTCATTCAGTTTTCTTTCTGAAATGTAGGAATTCAACATGTTAGGAGAATTGGTTATTTATGCACAGATCAAATAATGCTAATGAAGTCAGAATGAAAAGAGGGAACTTAAATAAAATACATACTGAACTAAATTGTATCCGAGCATTCACTAACTGGAAATGAAATGAGTTCACTAATGTGGGGTAAATAAATAAATTCAGATTCCCATGCTTTACGACCTACACTGTTTTTTAAATCTTGAATAATTTTTAGTAGTTGTAATGTGAAAATGTAAGAATATGCTTTTGTTAGTCTAGATCTGCTGAAAGCCAGAATTTTAAACTGTGTGGAAATACAGATACTTGGTGTAATAGGTTTCTCTCCTGGTACCTGCCTTGTTTTGCCAGTTTTGTACTATCCAAGTACAGTGGATAACCTTCTTCCAGCTTTATCTGGAATATATCCTTAATGCAGAAATAGACATTAAAAAAATTACTTAGACTATTAATAGGAGGACTTTGGGAAACAGCCACTTGGAAGGATGAGTTTTGTCTCAGCATTTGTATGCTGACTAGTCTCCTTGCAAAATCTCATCTACTTTGGAGCTACAGAATAACAGAAGCAGCAGCACTTTCTCTCTTCATGCTCATGGCATAAGATACAGAACAGGCATTTAAGCATTGCTCTAGATTTTGCATCTAACTTCCAGGAATTTGTGTCTCACATAACTCATCTATTCTTTGTGGTAGAAATTGAAAAATAAATAAATAAACAAAATAACGACACTGTGTTCAAAATCTAGAGTGATTTCTATTTGTTAATAAACTACCATAAGAAAATTGTTATACGAAAATACTTTTGAAGTCTAATTTCACTTATGAGGATAAAGTGTTTTTCTTTCATCAGGGAAGTCATAGCTGGCCAAACATGGAAAGTGTATACTATGAAATGCAGTAGGCCACCATGGATGGACAGAGCAGTTATTCTGTGTAGTTTGGAATCACCTGTATTTTACGAGGCCCTTTTTGGTTCTTCAAAGCTCTAAGTTCCCTCTTTCAACAGATACAGTGCTTAGAGTTCACTGAAATGCAGTTGATGACTGCCCTTCTTAATTATTTCATCTTTCTGTCCTGTAACAATAAATGCTTCGTGGAGCTGCATACACATAGGGAGGGCTCTTGGATGTTAACCAATTAATAAAATCAGTAACTCAGCCAGTGTCCCCGACGGTATGGCAGTTGCCTACCTGGTGGAGTTATCAGAAAATCCTGATGATAAGTGCTCTCTCAGCTCCCATGAAAACTCCTACTCCTTAAACTCTCATTTAGTTTAGCAGTCTCACAGTATTGAGATGTCACTGAAGGAAGTTTAAAAGTCTGGGAACTATAAATTAATTTGAACCTGAGCTAGCAAAATAACTAAAAGCGTTGCATAAAGGTTAAATACATACTTAACATACTTTGCTGAAAAAAAGGTTCACAGTAAGGTTCAATTGACAAGGAAAAATAAAAGAGTGAATAGTGGTAGAAGAAATGCATTTCCTTCTATTTGCAATTGCATTTATTCCAGTAAAGGCAGGTTTAAAGACAGGTCCTTCTGAACTACTTCATTCCTTCTGAAGTTCATAACATTTATCTGAAGCAGCAGATGAGAGGTTGTATTTCCTCTTTCCTGGGAAAGACATCTGGTCTGATGGCACGGGGACAAGGGGAGACTTGCTGCATCATCTCATCTTCATTCAGATCTTTCAAACAGGAACTAAAACAAGATCTGAGGGCTGAGTAATAAATCTCCTCCAGTTTTAAGCATGAAAAGTGATTTGATGATTTATGGAAAGATAACAGATGACAGCTAGCTTTTAGATATAATACATGTCCCTTAAAATAATTGGGCTAACCGCAAGTGGAAAATTGTAAAAAGGCTTAACAGTACAGCAGTAAAAAAGGATAAAAGCTGTCCGCCTACATATTTCTGGTATTCTCATATCATGGCTTCAAGAAATCAGTTTGCTACTGTCTTTGCTGGATAGTAATCATATTCAAATGTTAGTGTAAAACCTGCCTTTTGTCTTGAGCTCAGAGCTCCTATTGGCTTTAATGAAGTCTAACCCAGAACACCTATTTATAACTGCCAGACTTTTGTGGTTGAAGGAAAAAAGGTACGAAATATCCAAGTCATTTTTTTAACCAGCTGTAATGTGGCTTCAGTAATTGGTTTCTTCCAATGATGATGGTAATGTAATGCAAAGATGGTCTGCTTATTCGGACCTCGGACACATTTGGACATCTCCATCAATAAATTAAGACTTGTAAATATTTAGATTTTCTTCTTTTTCTAACTTAAATTAACCACTTAGCCTACAGCCGTTTGATAATATAAAAATGACTGAACTCCCAAACACTTAAGTAAAAATTTAAAATTTAAATGTACCTCATGGAGACATTTTATGTTTAAGGTAAGAACTGAAAATAGATCTAATTCCCAGCATTTTAGATTAATTAATTTAGTGAGTGAAAAGAGTGAAAAGCTAATTACAGGCGAACATTGCATTTCTATTCAGCGTAGAGTGTATTGTCTGCTGACCTCATTTACCTGCAGTAGGACCCTTAGCACAGATTTGACATGTGGTAACAACCTGGAAGCTTCCATCACAGAAGCACTGAATGCCTGTTTATAGTAGTCTGTTTTGAAATAATTACTTGGTTTCATTCAGAATAAAATCCTGCTTTTTTCACTCAGGTGTCTCTTTTGAGTTCTGTATGATTGCACATGAGAATAGAAATAATCGGGCTTAGTCTCCTGTAACGTTTTGCAGCATGACGTTGACAGAGATGATGAGGTTGCTCTGCTCACAGTCTGTGTCATCCATCACACGTTTGTGGTTCTGTTCACAAACAACTTAATTTGAGCCAATTTTCTGAGCTTCAGATTTCAGTGATGAAAGGCTTCCTACTGTGAATAAGCCACTTATATACAATTCTGTAGCCACTGCCTCTTTACCTCTTCTTTCTTCAACCCTTGCAGGTCAGAGAATTCAGAATATAAACACAAGGTCGTTTTAAAGGACAGTGTTGCTACAAGACAAGAACATTTTCTTGGCATCAAGAAGTATATAGGACTAAAGACTACTATGGTGATCATGTTTCAGGTAATTCATAAGGGGTATATATTCCTCAAAGAAATGAGAGCTCTCTTGTTGGAGTCCTACACCTGAAGCTTGCTCTAACTGCTGCTCCTCCTGATCAGGAGGAAGGATGCTGTCAAATGACATTTCTTCCTCAGGTCTCTCAGCCTCCACATAAAGGTTTGTTTTTAATAAGGGCATCACCATTCTACCTCTTCACACATTCTAAGCAGTGCATTTTTTCCTTCTCATGAGGAAGATAATGCAGTCATGACAGATTGCTGAAAAATATTCTTATTCTTCCTTGTTCTTTCTAAACAGACTCCTGGAAGAAGTCTTCTTCTGAAGCTGACTTTCACATCCTTCCCCAGAACTGCAGCCAAGGCTTGGGAAAATTTTGTGGGAAACACTAGGGTCAGCATTTCTACCTGTAAGTATTTGATATATTTTAACCAAAGCATTTGCTGTCCCATCTGTGTGATTTTATTTGGAATAGTTATGATAAAATTACGGTCTTTGAGTAATTTTCAATGGAATTGCCTTGCTATAATTTTTGTTTTATTCTTTCCATTGTTGAGTTCTTTTGTTACATTGCGCAATGCCACCTTAGTTGCAGTATTTTTCATTCATTATATACTTGACGTGTTCAAAATCTCAAAGCAGACAGACTTGCTAAATACTGCTAACACTTATTGCTAACTTGTAGGAATCGGGTCAGCTCCTGGTTTAGTGGGTGATAGGTGGTGGGGGGACAGTTGGACTGGATGATCCTTGAGGTCTCTTCCAACCTTAATGATTCTATGAATGCTCGAGGTAGGTAACACAATTTGAAAACTTTTTGCCCCTGTGCTTCATTTGCCTTGTTCTGCGTTCTCTTTCCATCTACACACAGAACCTTCACAGGTCTGGAGCTCTCGCAAGGACAGAAAGCTGACAGTGTTACTGGTTTTTCCCCTTCCCATCTCTCTCCTGCACATATTTAGCTACTATACTTGTCTGCAGCCTTCTGTGACAGGCTTCTCTGTAACGGTATGGAAAATTGTTTCCTGATTCATTTGGAGAAGCCTGTATTACATCTTTATTTGCTTCCTTACCTTCTTGCATACACCTGCTGCATGCATATGTATGCATTTATGTATATACATATGTATAGCCCAGGTCCTCAAAAAACATGGCTACTTATGAAAATCCCATGGCAAAACTTTAAGGAAAACTACAAAACCCCCCAAAACTTAGAAAAACTTAAAAATTGTGAGGAAACACAAATGAATCAGTTCTGCAGTTTATACGTAGCTGTTAAACGTTGACTGGACAGGGTGTGTTCATGGAAGAGAGCACTGAAAGGTGCAGGAAAGTCTGAGCCATTTCTTCAGAAACAAGAAACGCGATGAAGAACGGAGTCTTTTCCCCAGCGGCTCACTAAAACTATACAGTAGAGCTTTTTCTCCAAGAGTGAAGGGATGTTTGGACCCATTTCCTGCAGCTTGAAGATAATGTGTAACCTCCACACTTTTGCTACGTTTGAATCTTAGTGGCCAGGTAGTTGAGGACATTTATATGCAAGAGGAAGGACCAGACAGACTGGAAACTTGACTGAAAATGCATTTAGCATGAGTGGCACTGAACAAAAAATCTTTGTCTCCTTAGACTCAGAGGAAGGAAATCCTGATGGGGTATGTGTTCCGCCTCCCACCTTCCATATTTCAAGGTGTTACCTTCCATTTTCTGGAATTTCTGTGTATGCTGAATCACGTTTGTTTCTTAGAAAAGGGACTGCTGTAAAATACAGTGAAACCTGGCAGCGTTCATTCAGACACAGGACAAGATCTGCAGCTTTCAGGCAGATACCAGATATTGTGCAATTCATGACAAAAACAGTGAGATTACACCACCGTAAGATGGAAATGGAAAGTCACAGAAACAGACATCAAAGCAGGAAGCAGATGACTGTGCCTGGAAGAGATTTCCAGCGGTGGAGTAACACTTTGGATTTACAGTTTCCTTCAAGGTCCAACAGCAACAGACCATCCAAATACTTTTTTGTTTTGACGAGTATTAATGACATCCACAGACCATATTAGTTCCAACCCATTAAGAATACAATCTTTTGCAAAAGAGAGGATTAAAAAGAGTTTCTCACTCCCGCTGATGCCTCTTAGGAAGCACAGGCTTCTGCTGCACTTGAGCTGCTGCCTGTTGAAGCCTTCTCATGCAAATATGTCACCTATGCCCCTGGGAAAGCAGGGTGAGAAATAACTGCTTAAAGAGAAACACTTGAGCAGTGTTGATGAAGATGACACTACAAGTGGCTTTTTTCTCTTTGTTTACTGCTTTGAATTTTGCTGAATCAGTGACGCACCCTGCACTGACCACAGCAAGTTCCCTGCTTCCAGAGAGGTGCCAGGCAGCTGGAACTGGGATGTCCTTGCTGCCATTTGGTACCTCCCACTGTCTCTGCAGGCTAAAACTGCCACCGATCCCCATGTCTAACTGTTCTAGGCAACCCTGCAAAGTCTGCACTCTCCTCTGGGTTTAAAAAAACTGTATTTAAGGAGTCTGTGTTATTCATGCCTATAGACAGTTGGCCTCAACTGCAGCCAGCATGACTTTTCTTAAGTTTCCAGAGACCATGAGCTCACTGGGTTGGGAAAGGTGACATTTGGCTTCTCTTTGGGAAAGCGCTTATATTTTTGCATTCTGGAGTTCTGAAAACTACATAAACCAGGACACTTTGTCACATTCTCAATAGAAAGAAATCTTTTCCCAATGCAATAGAAAAACTGGGAATAGTCACACCGTTTCCTAGATCCTATCATCTCCAAGCAATTCACTCAATTATGGATTAATGAAATAGCAGCCTAATGGATAATCAACAGCTGGGTGCCAGTGTGGTGGCTTCCCAGTTGGACTCGCGGGAATTAGACCTTCCCGTGGCACAGACGCCATGGACTTGCAGAGGCAGACTGAGTGCCAGCAGCAAGCGCTGCTGCTGAGCACCCATCCTGCAGCCCTGAGAGACCTCAGAAAGCCACAGGGCTGCCCGGGAAACAAATGGCTGAGGTGCCAGCTCTTGGATTACATCAGACAGATCCACACTCTTTGCCATTTTTATAAACTCCTCGTGAAAAATGCATGTTTTTCATGAGAATTTTTCAGCCTGAAAAGAAGAAATTACGCTGGGAAAGGAACATTCCCCAGACCTCAGGGGCCACCTGATTCATACAACCAGCAGCCACTTGTGGTGTATCTACAGGGCGGTGCCTGAAGCGCTGCTTAAACCGATCCTAGCTAGCTTTACACCAACGATTTCAGGTACCATCCAGCTGACACAGCAGGACGTCTGAGGCAGGAGGACCTGCTGAGTTTGTGTACTCCGTGTTGGTCACGCTTTGCAGCCCCTGCTGAACTTTCTAGCTGCAGTCCAGGCAGCAGTCAATGCACCAAATTACCTACAGGACACGGCATTTCAGCAGTGACTGCAGAGGATACGCTTATTTGGTGACTCTCGATCTTCTGAGTTTTGTTCTGCAATACCCAAAGTGCATAAAGTACCTGAGGTGCTGAGGAGCAAGGAAAGGAGCAAGGAAACAAGTTTCTCTTACTCCGCTTCAGGCCCTTAAACACAACAGACACTGACCTTTGGGCATCTGTTTAAGTCTCTTTTCTGCTAAAAGTCTCAAGTGATTTAGGGGTGAAGCAAGTGTTTGTGACAAGTCTGTTACAGTGACTGGGACTGCATATTTCAGCATGACATGAACTGAAGCCACAGTAATTTCTGCTCTCCAATAGATGTGAAAGTAGCAACTGTCAGAAGTTTGTTTTCCAGGTCCTGCATTTGCACAGCTCAAAAGGATGTTGCAGCAGTGCTTATAGGAAGCTGTGTAATGACACTCCCATGACTGTGTGAGTACGTTTGCACACGTGTGCACGTACCATGTCCTTGTCGCTCATACACTGATCCATGAACAGATGAGTTGACTGAGACCAGTCAAAGTCTGTGCTCCTAACCCACCTCGTGTGGGTCTGGAAGGAGAGTAAGAGCCATTTGGCCAAACTTCTGCTTTCTGCAGGTAGCTAAGGGCTGCCTCCCACCTCTGGGAAAATCAGAACAAAGTGTTTTGCACAAACATTGTAGTCTGACATGTCCAGCCCCACAGCTTTCCTTGATGTCCTTCTTAGCTTACGCAAGCTTCATGTGTGAGTTGCTAGAGGAGCGTCCCTCCGCACTGAACAACTTCTCCAGACAGTTTCCAGTGGCATAAAAGGACATAGTCACATTTACAGATAACCCTAACGCGTTCAACTTCTGACCTCCTCCTGTAACTGTGTTGACGTTCCTTTCTCCACTACAAAACCACTCTCCTTCTTTTCCCTCATATTGATCACTCACAGTGTATGATCAGTACGTACTTTTTGTTCACACCTGATTCCATAAAAATATTGATGATAACATTATGCATATATGTAACTTTGCCCTACAAATAAGCAGGTGGCTTTCACACTGGGTTGAAATACAGCTATTTCTTTCCCAGTGCCACTAGCTGTCTCCTTGCCCCTTTTTTCCTCTTATGCAAGATGACATGATACAGCAAAAACCTCTATGATACAGCAAAAATATTTCCTGTGAAACTGTCTGTCCTGCATATTTCCTTACAAATGAAGATAATGTTTTCTGTGTCACGTACTTCTTCGCCAGGTTATTTGGGAGCACGCCTGCTTGTAAGTCACAGGCATTCTGGTGCAAAGTGAAGGTCAGCCCCCTGAGTCCACACCAGGCTGCTGAGTCCATACCCTGGGATCCTGAGATGTCCACGTACAAAACTGTCAAACTTCTGCACCTGTGCACGAGATCCAAGCCAAGGGAGAATCGGAACCCGTTTCCTCATCCTGTGTATCCACTTCATTTGCCCTTATTTTTCTGCATTCAATTTATACCTCTTGGACTGGGAACGTCATCTTCACCTTAGAAGCTGTTACAATTACACTGGAAAAAAAAATCCCTAGTTTTGGCAGATGTTGTACAGATCCAGAGGAGATAAATGAATTTCTGATTTTCCTTTTTTAAACTTTTTTCTATGTCCCTGCAAAGGTTTTGGGTACTCGATTCAGTGGCCTGTGTATCAGGTTGTTATTTATTTCTGACTATCTTGTGTGTCTATTCTGCAATTTTCATTGAAGAATATTCAGTCTAAATGTAACTCTGAGCTTCTGGAACCTCAGGCACAAAGTGGTGCTGTGTAGATGCATTATGGTTAACCAATATACAACCAAATTTTGAGGAAATTGGCACTTTCCCATCCTGTATGTGTGCAAAGGAAATTAATTATATCTGCTCAGAGAGTCAGTGAAGTGAGTTTTCAGACATTTATTGGACTCAGTTATGAATTACCACAAAGTACTAACATAGGTTTCTCAGATAAATATATTCTAAAGAGTTTCTTTGGCCTACTGACCTTACAATATGTTTTAAAAGAAAGGGGAACTGTTGATATTTTGCTCCTGTAAAGGTACAAAATTTCTTTTCACAGTTGCCACAACTGCACATAGCAGTTGGGTCTTTGAATTCTCAGTATGTCTATACATCATAATCACTGTAAAATAACTTGCTTATTCATGTTTAATGAATTTCCTGCAGTGAGAAAATTGCCTTAATTTTATTTCTGTTATAAAAGGTAGAGTATGTCTGTAATCCTGCAAATTATGTAGAACAATTTAAATACTATTGTCTATCAGTAATATCATGACTCTGATTTTTATAACACCTCTTTGCTTGTCCTGGTTTCAGCAGGGATAGAGTTAATTTTCCTCCTAGAAGCTGATAGAGTGCAGTGTTTTGGATTTAGGATGAGAATAATGTTGATAGCACAGTGATGTTTTGGTTGTTGCTAGACGATGTTTACACTAAGTCAAGGATTTTTCAGCTTCTCATTGTGCCCTGCCAGCGAGGAGACTGGAGGTACACAAGAAGCTGAGAGGGGACATGGCCAGGACAGCTGACCCAAACTAGTCAATGGGATATCCCATTACATATGACATCATGCTCAGTATATAACTTGGGGGAAGCTGGCCTAGTGCTGGGACTACAGCTAAAGAACTATTGAGCATCAGTTGTCTGCAGATGGTCAGCAACTGTGTTGTGCATCATTGTTCTGTGTAGTCTTTCATCATTATTATTGTTGTTATTGTTATTATCTTCTTTTTAAGTCATATAGAATAAAATCATAGAATCATTAACGTTGGAAGAGACCTCAAGGATCATCTAGTCCAACCATAACCCCCCCAGCTATTACCCACTAAACCATGTCCCTAAGTACCACATCCAATCTTTCGTTAAACACCCACAGGGACGGTGACTCCACCACCTCCCTGGGCAACCCTGTCACTAGTTATCTGTGAGAAGAGGCTGACAGAGCAGAGGTTTCCCACCCTGCCTTCACCCACAGCCTGGGCTCCAGGCATCGGCCCAAAGAGCAGGATGTTGGTCCCTCCCTGTCCCTCTCCTGCCCGCGCCCCCAAGCACAGGAGCTGGGGTGCAGCAGGGGACCGGCAGAGTGGCTGGTCACTGTCCCCATCCCAGATGCACCAGTCTGGCACAAAAGTGCTTGGCAGGATCCTCGCACAGCTCCAGTCACGCTGTTTGCTTTACTTTGTATTCTCGTTACCCCCTCCCATGTAAACCACCTGCACCCATTTCACTTTTCCTGCAGTGGTCCCAGTCGTCCCAACTTTATACTCTCGTTTGGTTTTGAAAGCCTTTCCTCTGCGTAGCTAATTCAGGCCATCTTGTTTGTTTGGAAGCTGCTTGTGAGCATCGCTTCAATCCATAAAAATAACAAGTTCACAGTTGTTTTAATTTCAGAACAGTTAAATTCTTGGAAACATTTTATGTTAGTTATTACTGATGTGGTATGTTTGATCAGTTCAAGACAGATTGCATTGTTTTGCTCTTAAAGTGGAAATTCTGCTTCTCTTGAAACTACAGTATAATAAATAAAGCATCACATGTGGTCAGTAATAAAAAAAAGGCACATTGCTGCTCCAATATTGCCCTTGTAGATTCCTTTCTTTTTAATAGAGTACAGCTATTCCCACACATCTTTACGGAAAAAGAAATCCAAAGCAAGCATTAAACAGAGAGCATTTCCAATATGAGTAAAAGCCCCCACCCATGGCAAAACTGGACAGGCTCTAGGATTTGAAAGGGAAAACATTGTGTCTTCAGTACTCAGCCGTCTTTGCTATTCTGAAAAGGACATATGGAATCTGCTATTTATTTTATAATTACAGGCATGGTGCAGAAAACATCAGAGCTGTATATTTATTACATGGCTTTCAATAAATAATATAATTATTGGTGTCTTTAATGCTGAAAATTACAAAGAATCTACTTTTCTGGTGCACTCATTAGGTCTGCAAAGGGATGCATCATGCTCAAGAGTTAAGCAGCTTAACCTTGCTTCGTGTCATAACGAATCACAGGTCTTGAAAACATAAATTTTATTCAATTTCTCCAAGTGTTTAAATATCTCAGTTCATAACAAATGTGTGCTCCAGTGCTTTGAATATTGATTTTTGTACACTTTTCTGTTTCTATTGCCAGCAGACACATCAGATCTCCCCAGAAAAAAAAAAAAAGAAAACTTTGTCTTTTTTGCAGTCTTCATGCAACTTTTAAAAACATTTTTACCTAGATTGAAGACCATATTTCCACTTTTGTCGTAAAAGGAAATAGAACAATTCAGGCTGTATGAAACACTTCACTTGAAATTAAATATTCCATTTTAAAGGATAATAATGAAATAATTTCGTTTTTAACAGAAGTAGAGCTGTAGAAATGAGTCGGTTTGAGCATCATTTTTCAAAGCAGCTGGGGCAGCAAAGGAGGAAAGGTGGTGGGATACTCACCTTGGACCCTAAAAATCCTGCACCATATTTCCTGTGCATGGATACACTTTACACCGAGTCCCTCTGGGTGCCTTAGAACATCGTGGTTTAGGATATTTTATATGGGTTCGAGAATTGAAGATACATTCAACTTGGAAAGGATCAAAAAGAATTGTGCCCAACAAGAGTTTGAAATTACTCGTGCTCTTTAGAAATGTACTTGATGCAGCATGTGAACACAACCACCAGGTAGTTAGTAAGAGGGATCTAGGAAACAGAGCAGTTATTCAGATCAGTGGCTGACCGTGCAATGTAGTCTTCTCCCTTTGGCTTGTTGGATGTAAAATTCACGAATGAACGGTGGATTGCCATCACCTTTCCTGTGGCTACTGCTGCTGGGCTATCCCTGCAGCCCTCACGGAAAGGGTGCCGTCAGTGACTGAAACCCTCACCGCAGCTGAGAGGGGGTGTTGGCGCTGTGCCTCTGTGGAGTCCTTAACCTGCGATGGTTTTTTCCTCAGCTGAGCACAGCAGTCCCAGTGCAGAGCGCTGTTTGTCCTGCACGTGACCCTGAGCACAGGCAGCTGCCTTCTGCTGCCTGCGGACGTCTCCGCCTGGTAACCTTGGCTGGCGGGGCACATCCGCTCAGCAGGTGGAGTTATAGCGTACACAACGGTAGGGAAACCTGAGTTCTGCTGAAGAATGTGTGATGTGTGGCTGAAGGCAGTTACTTGTGTAGCAAAGGGTTTTACTAGGGGGAAGGATTTATTATAGATAAATTTCTCACTTCCAAAATTGCCCTTGAATTATGACGGGTGAGAGCACTAAAAACTGCTAACACCAAATTTAGCAGAATTGCACAGCAAAATGCAAAAAATGCCATGGCCAAGTACGTTGCTGCAGCTGCTTATAACAACGGTTTGAAGCGCCTTTTATCCACCGCGGCATGATTTGGATGTGGGACTAGAAGGAATCGTGAGCAAGTTTGTGGATGATATTAAACTGGGAGGTGCTGTGGACTCCTTTGAGAGCTGTGAGGCCTTACAGAGAGACCTGGACAAATTAGAAAACTGAGCAATCACCAACCACATGAAGTTTAGCAAGACCAAGTGCT